>OZ035843.1:7139250-7327974 GCA_964034765.1 Knipowitschia caucasica
AACGTTCATGCACTCATACAACTCAGACATGGCACTTTATATCCACCTCACCATAGCACCTGGTCTCCCATCACAGTACTAACCAGGCCCTGCCCTGCTTTTTTTAAGAGGTCTGATGAGATTTGGTTGCCTGCAGGTGGCGATTTCAAACTACTTCTACTGATAGCTGCGTTTGAGTTTTGTGAGAGGGAGGGGATAGGTTTGTGACTGAAGTTTCTGACGTTAGCATGGATGAATGAAAAACTCCAGGTCTGTTTCTGGGGCATTAAAAGGTAAAACGAGACAATTTGAGATTGACTTTTCACAACGACAACTTGAACTATACAGTAGAACAAGCGCCAAATCATGTAAGTGGATTGTTTTGTTTAGTTTGAACTATTTTTTTCTATTCATGGGATTATGCAGTTCATGTTCCTCCTCCTGATAGTCCTGTCCTGTCCCTGGGACCAAGTTCACGGCACTTTAAACACATTTCTTGGTTTTCTCCAAATGAATCCTGGCTCTGTGAGAACGCAGGCCAGAGATGTGAGCGATGGTGTCCGTGTGTTTTGACGCTGCAGCAGTTAAACGGACGGCTGTTAATCCGAGCGCTGAGGCAGAGGGCTTGTTCACTGTAATTACAAAAGCTCATTTAGTTCATTAAGTCATTGGTGGTGTAAAGGGATTTGTTTTACAAGAGTCCACACAGAGGCCGAGGCTGAGGAGGGTCTGCCGGAGGAGCGGGCTCTGCTTCAGCACCAAGAACACCTTTGTAGACATTTAGATATGACAAAAGAATGACACACTTCTCTAGTTTGTAATGAAACAGATTTTGCCATAATCAAAATGCAAAGAGTCTTGGGGAATATGGGGAACTTATGTGTGGAGTTTACAGGTTCTCCAGTAGGGATGTAAATCGGCGACCGGTTAACCGGTGGTTGACCGTCACAGCGTTAACCGGTCAAAGCTGTTAAAAAAGAGAAAAAGGGGAGAGGGGAGGTCTCTTAATAACGCTATTTTAAGCCCTATTTTCACGGTGTGACGAGCGGGTCTGTATCTAGCTGTGTGCGCCAAGGTATTATAAACTCCGGGACGACTCTCACGCCGCACGAGCCACATATGCACACGCACGCGCGCGCGCACACACACACACACACACACACTTTCCCCCTCTCCATACGTAACATCCACACGCATCATCTCTCCCCTCTGTTACCGTCAAAGTTGCACACTGGCGCGGGTCAGAACTACATTGGAGCTTACATTTACACACACACACACACACATATACATACACACACACACACACACACACACACATACACACATACATACACACACACATACCGGTCTGTCGCGCTCCTCTGTGTCACGGAGCCCAAAGGGTTCGCGCAAATACGCGGCTCCAGTCAAACCACATGGAACATGTTTGTGTTTATGGTCCTCGGGATCAGCTCCACACACATCACTTGTATTTAAACTTTTGTGAAGACCTGTGAGACGCGGCTCGTCACTTGCTGCTCTGACCATGTGAACGAGCCGTCGTTTGCTGCTAGAAAGTTTTGGTATTAACCCGCAGCACAGCAGAATGGGAAGATTAAAAAAGCACTTCTCTGTGCGCAAAGGTGCCGGAGCTGTTGCGGGTTTGGGCGCCGCTGTCTCGGCTCTGATCCAGTAGAATGCTCAGCTGCACTTATGAAAAGTACGCGGCTCGAAATGGCTGTTATTTCAAAGAACGTGGACAATTTTAAACTACGCGGTTAACCGGTTTCAACCGGTTAATGAGGCTCGGTGGTCGGTCATGAAAATTCATAGTTTTTTACATCCCTATTCTCCAGTAAGTGTAGGTTCCCTCTGGGTGCTACGGTTTTTCCCCTACCACAAGAAAAACCCTACTACCCACATGGGACCAGACCCCGGAAAAACAGATTTAGAAATGTCTGATTCCGATTTTGTATTCAATGTAGGCACTTTTTGATTTGATTAATTTAATATACTTGATATTTTCACTATAAATAAATGATAAACTATTGCATTCTAAAATCATCCACCCATCCATCCATTTTCTTCTGCTTTATTTTTTCTTTATTTCACCTTTATTTAACCAGGAAAGTCCCATTGAGATTAAGAACCTCTTTTTCAAGGGAGTCCTGCACAAACGCTATACACAGTTACATACAATTACATGAAATTACGGATTATAAAAACAGTTACATTTCAATGAGGATGTCTTAAATCTCTCAATCTGGATCTAAAAGCACTCAGTGAAATAAGTTTGGATCATTTCCAGTCGTTTTGCAACACGTTCCATGTAGAAGGAGCGGCAAATGCAAAAGCTTTTTTCCCCATATCTGTTGCCGTTGTGTGGATGAGCACCTTCAAGAAGTTCAAGTTTACACCCAAATTGGATTTTTGAATTTCTGAAAACTAAGAGTAATCTAAAAATAATATAATCATGTTTTTTTTTTAGCTTCCCACCCCCTTCCCTCGCTCCATAAGGGCTGCCTTCCCTGAAGGATTTTGGCATCCCATATAAAGAGAAGAAACAACTTTAAAATCCAAAGCACAAGGGTAAAACAATGAATATCTCTGAATCACACTGAATTAGATAAATCTTTACTCGGCCCTCTGTGGAACAGAGGAGGTGAGGAGCACTCGGGTTATGCACACATCAAACAGGATCCATTGTTTAAGATAATATATAATACAATATCAGAGTTAATAAAATAAAACACTGGAGCTATAACTGCACTTGGTTTTGAAAGATGCGCCATCATTTTTAAATATTAATGTTTGCATTTCTTGTTCATAATGAATCGGCAGCGACATAGTGCCACCACGCTATTGGCCGATGCTAATACACGCTAGAGTGGAGCACAAAACAAATATGGCGACCACTTGTTCCCAAAAGGCACTTTACCTCCTGAATTCGGGGCTGCTTCAGATCTACAAGACAGGACCAATCACAGAAAGGTATTTGTAAGTCATGCCGCAAAAATAGTCACTACGTTGAAGGAAAACACGGCACTCTCCACAGCCGCCTCCAGCACGACCACAGGTGCTGAATGCTGTGTATGTATCAATCTCAAACGCCACAGCCCACTCCACTCAAACGGAAAACAAATGCGCAAACAAGCATTAATGTGTGCCATGTCGCATTTGAATGTAACTAATGTTGTGCTTAATTTTTGTTAGAATTTTTTTGGTTCAAAGCAGATTGCATTTTTGGGTGAAAGATAAAATATTGCACTATTATTGTTATTATTGTCCCTGGTGGAGTTAAAACTGTAGTCAGCGGCACCAGGAGGTTTTTACAGATGTGTATATTGTACATTAGCAGCAGAGAATAACAACAGAATGATCAATAGCACCAGAAAAAGTGACAAGTGGATTCTATGTGTCCAGTTGTGTGTCCCAGTGTGTGTCCAGCTGTGTGTCCGGTGTGTCCAGTATGCGTCCGGTGTGTCCAGCGTGTGTCCACTATGTGTCCAGTTGTGTGTCCCAGTGTGTGTCCAGCTGTGTGTCCGGTGTGTCCAGTATGCGTCCGGTGTGTCCAGCGTGTGTCCACTATGTGTTCAGTTTTGCGTCCAGTTGTGTGTCAAGCTGTGTGTCCAGTATGCGTCCGGTGTGTCTAGCGTGTGTACAGTATGTCTCCAGTGTGTGTCCAGTGTGTGTGTCCACTATGTGTCCTGTGTGTGTCCAGTGTGTTTCCAGTTGTGTGTCCCTTGTCTGTCCAGCTGTGTGTCCTGTATGTTCAGTTATGTGTCCACTATGTGTCCTGTGTGTGTCCAGTGTGTGTCCAGCTATGTTCCAGTATGAGTCTGGTGTGTCCGGTATGAGACTGGTGTGTGTCCATTATATTTCCAGTGTGTATGTGTGTTGCTTTTGTGACTGGGTGGCCATGTTGCGTGTGATTCCAGAGGCAGAACAACAGCATCATTATGTGTGTTAGCCTCCGTGTGCCGTGCTCCCACCGCTGACCTCTACGTCTGCTGTGATTCCCAACTAACTTTAACAAATTCTCAGTCCAGACATCCGCAAGACACGTGTTCTCCAGAAACAAACACACTTCACGCAAGTTTGTGTTCAGGCTCACAGAACCTAAACTTAATTCTTCAGTCTTAAGAATGAGATTGTTCCACGAGTGAATTAGAGTTATATGGTTTAATCCCTGTACGGTGTGAACGCAAGGTTTAGTGTTTAAATAATACAGTAACAAGACTTTTTATTCAATTATTGAGAGTTTTAATGAGGCTGTAAAAACTCTCACACACTGGTTGCTTAAAGTTGTGCACTGTAATAGCTTATAACATAAGGGCCAGGTGGTAAGTTTATTTGTACAAAACAGTTAACACACAAGGCAACTCAAAGCTAGTAATTGCCTGAAAGATGTTTTTTTTTCTTGATGAAATGTGTGCATATTAAAACAAAACTTGCCACCCGGACAAGAAAACATGTCTTGTTTAAATGATAGTAGCTTTTTTTTTCCTAGTGAGGAAAAAAAGGGAGAATTTGCATCTCCCATTGGATAAAAGTTTATTGCTAATACAAAAGTAAAGTCAATATACATATTTTGCAGCGTGAAAAGAAGAGTTCTGAATGCGTCGGCGTAACTAAGAAAGTAAGTAAAATGTATCTGTATAGCGCCTTTCACAGACCAGAATCACGAAGCGCTTCTCATTTAAAACAAACAGACAAAAATAAAAACTAAATGATTTACAACAAGCCTTATCTATGTAAAAAAGGTTAGGTACCCCAGCTTTAAAAAAAAAGACATTGTGGACAATATGTCTCCTTTAAATAATTCCCAAACTCAGGCCTTTTCTCTGCGTACCTTGTTGAGAACGCCTTTTCTCCTCACATCGTTTTTCACCGCAGCCATTTAGCGTCGGAATGGGGCTGGGAACATCATGGCAGAATCATTTCGATGGGGGGAAGGATATCAGCGTGACACATCCCTTTGTCTTTGCTCATTTATGGAGCGGCCTTGGAGGGAAATACCTGCCGGCTACAGGGTTACAAACGACAGCGCTGCTCTTCCGCGGGCCATACGTTAGCTTTTGTGTTGTGCGCTTTTTTTCTCGGCCTGTAATTTGTGTGAAGAGGAGAGGAACCATCCATCACTGTAGGGATTAGTTAGAGAGTGGAGTGTATGAGGACATTTGTCTGTGGCCTGACGTAGCCCTGTGTGCTCCTGGACTGACACAGACTTAAACTGCTCTTCAAAAAGGCATCGCTCACCACAAAAACACACAAAATCATACGGTGAAAAGATGGGGCGATGTTACTGGTCGGAAGACGTACAATTCAGAAACATTCTATAGCATTGTTCTCTCATCCAAAAACAGACCTGGAGTGGTTTTATTTTAGATAATTCCACCCGTTCTGATTTAAGACTGAGACCATAAGGCCAAACCAGTTTGAGGATCAATAAAGTAACTATCTATCTGTCTAAAAGCTCCAGTCTCAGTCCTGTAATAGTATGAAACTCAGAGCAGTTTTATGTCTGGTGTGTGTCCAGTGTGTGTCCAGTATGTGTCTGGTGTGTGTCTGGTGTGTGTCCGGTGTGTGCCCAGTGTGTGTTCAGCGTGTGTCCAGTGTGTGTCCAGTATGTGTCTGGTGTGTGTCCAGTGTGTATCCAGTGTGTGTGTGTAGTTATCTGCAGTTCATCCAGAGTGATCATGGGCCTCTTGGCTGCATCTCTGATCAGTCTTCTCCTTGTTTGAGATGAAAGTTTGGAGGGACGGCCGGGTCTTGGTAGATTTGCAGTGGTCTGATACTCCTTCCATTTCAATATAATTGCTTGCACAGTGCTCCTTGAGATGTTTAAAGCTTGGGAAATATTTTTGTATCCAAATCCGGCTTAAACTTCTCCACAACAGTATCTCGGACCTGCCTGGTGTGTTCCTTTGTCTTCATGGTTCTCTCTGCGCTTTAAACAGAACCCTGAGACTATCAAAGAGCAGGTGCATTTATACAGAGACTTGATTACACACAGGTGCATTCTATTTATCATCATCAGTCATTTAGGACAACATTGGATCATTCAAAGATCCTCACTGAACTTCTGGAGTGAGTTTGCTGCACTGAAAGTAAAGGGGCCGAATAATATTGCACGCCCCACTTTTCAGTTTTTTATTTGTTAAAAAAGTTTAAATTATCCAATACATTTCGTTCCACTTCACGATTGTGTCCCACTTGTTGTTGATTCATTCATCTTTATGTTTGAAGACTGAAATGTGGCGAAATGTTGAAAGGTTCAAGGGGGCCGAATACTTTCGCAAGGCACTGTAAAACCATACTATACTAGTCCATACACACAGCTGCTTGTTGCTTTCTTTATGACATGGCTGGGCACCGTCCAGGTCATTCTTCACCACAGCACCCTGCAGGTCCACGCAGTCGCACAACTCTCACCGCTCACCCGCTGATAACGCACAGAAACCCTGGCTCCCGCAGGCGATAAACCAAGCGAAACACGGTGTACGTTGCGCTCTTACAATGCTCTCCACCGCGCGGACATAAATCTACCAGCACTGGCCCAAGACAATGATTTACAGCCACTGGACCTTATTCATTTAGCCTTAACAACACAGTGGAGCATGCTCACGGGGGCCGCACCAGGCTGAGGTAAGTGTGAGGGCCAAATACAGCCTGCTGAAATCTCTGCGGCACACTTTTACCTTTACTGGGAGCAGAGTGGAGTTTGCATGTTCTCCCCGTGTCTGCAAAGTTGTAGAAATAAAGACAGAGGCAGCAGCAATTGCATCTCTAACCCGATTTCTTTTTGAGTCCTTCCAGATGGAACGAAAGGAGACAAGGCTTTTTATTATGATTTGTATCAATGTGTAGTCATCACTTAAGATAATACGGACCAACGTTGTGTGCCATTGACGCATTAATACGTCAAATGCCTTTTCCGCTATTTTCACGTTCCCAGATGTCTATTGTATCTAATATGTATGGGGATGACTTGAGACCATATTTTATCTAGCCAACAGGTGGCAGCATTGCTCTCTGAATGGTTTGAAAACAGCTAGATGCACTTGTGCCTCTTTTTTCTCAACTTTCTGGTGATTTCAGTAAAACTTCCCTCTACTCGACGGAGGATTACAGGGGAACAAAAAAAGCTATAAACAAAATTCTTTTTGCTGAGGAAAGTACACAGTCCAGTCTTTTAGAATCTGGTGTCGGATTTCAGATAGTCATAGTACACAATATTCTGTGGGTCTTTAAAAATCAGTAAAAACCATCAGAAACGGCTGGCAATATGGGAGTACCTGTTCTGAAATGGGCTGGCAGTCAATGAGTTAAGATATAAATACTTGAAACAATGTCTGTCAGAAAAGATACATTCAGTTCTTCAGGTCATAATGTTTAGAATTAATTAACATGGGTCCACAGTACAAAATAGGGAGGTCATATTTCAGATTCCTCCGAGTGCTGCGGTTTCCTCCATCACTTAAAAAACAAGTACAAAAGGTAAAAATCCTCCAGCTCTGGTCCTGACCAAGAGCATCAACATCTTGAAATAGGTCCCTGCTCCTGATGCCCTGGTGGCATTCAGGATGGGTCAATGCAGAGGACACATTCCCCCACATACACAATGTATGAAGTATATGTGTATGAGTCTACTATAGTTTAAAAAGGAAGAGAGAAAATGAGCAAAGCTTACTACCTGATCACACAGGGAGAACATGCAAACTCCCAACAGAGAGTGACTGATGGAATGACTACTGCTGATATACAGTATTATTTTGTATTTTATTTTATTTAGACTCTTTAATAATTTCCTCGACCATTTGATGAATCACTTTCTGAGTCACTAAACCTATTGAAAGCATGGAACTTAAATCTACGACTTTGAAGCATTTATATCACTTGGTTTTAAGGACTTTTACCCTCAAACTGCATCTCAACCATTTGGTAAAGGCCTGCAGTAATACAAAAATTAACTAGGGGTTTAAAAAAAAAAAAAACATAAATTGTGTACTCCTGCATGTTATGTTCGACAATCAATCCACACATTTTGCCATAGTTCATCAAGTCCTTCAAATTAAACAATACAAATTAGGGCTGCACAATATGTCGGAAAAATATTGATATCCCAATATATATATTTTCTTTATTAAAGACAACAAGACAGACAGACACATCAACATTCAACAAAAACAACAAACAAACAAATAAAAGAATATAAATATATGCATTTGAATGTCAGTAATGTTTTATTTGTCTTTTGCGTTTCAATGCAGAGTGCATTTTTAGGTGAAAGAAAAAAATATTGCAATAATATTGTTATCTCAATACTAAACACTCATAGCGAATATCGCTCTAATTTCCAATAGTGTGCAGCCCTAATACAAATCCAAAAGAAAATTCATCCACTGCTGCTAGCACTGCTGCTAACATTCTGTTCTTCCCGCCACTTACTTTTTGAAGTGGACCTAAAGCTGGAGTGTCCAATTTTTTTGTCCTTTAAAAACGATCCTTGTTGTTTGTCAGAGAGAGAATTGTAGAATTAAAAGCAAAAAAGTGAACAAATAACAACAAAAGGCCAATAACATCCTGTCTAAAACGTAGAACTTAGAAATCATTTTATCTTTTGCACACGTAAGAAAGAGCGCCTTGGACTAAAATATTTACTATCTATGACATAATTATATTTTTTGTGGTTTGAAAGCGTGGGCAGCAGGGGGGCTGAGGGGGACCAAGAATGTCCTGGGTTTGAATTGCGATCGGAAATAAAGCCTTTCTGAGTATAGGGTTTGCATGTTCTCCCCGTGTGCTCCGAGGGAAAGCCTGAAAGCATGTATAATCTCATTCAGTCGCACGTACAATTCACAGAGATTTTGCAGAGATTCTGACATCTCCGTGGGACTTTAAATGAAGGTCAATAAGTTGATTTAAACTCAAAAATAAAAGTGAAATGAAGACTTTGATTTACAGTCCGTTTACAGCTGCAAAAACCCACCAAAATAACAATCTTAGGCAAATTCAACACTCGCAACATGAATTAAAGCAAGTTCCCAAACATTTTCTCATTGCACAATTTGCCTCAGCATTCTGCAGACACCTTGGCAACGCTTTTCACCAATTTATCTATTTTTCTCTTTTTTGGCAACAAGTACTTTTGAAGAAATCTGTGTGGACTAAAGTGGTAGTAAACTAGAAAATTATCTGCAAACAGAAGGGTGAAAATGCATTTTGGAGCAATTTTCTTTCCTTATGCGCGTGTGGCTGTTAGTGATAGCCACACACAGTTATCAGTGGGAGATACTTCAGACAGACTGTTCAAACATGGACTTAAAACACGCTATCTCCCGAAAGGTTAATGAGCAACTGTGACTGGATGTGACGGCTGCAAACACACAGCGGTGATGCCATCCTCGTTCCCCGCGACTACAGACGGAGAAGACTTAATTACTTTAGTGTTTGATGGGGTTTGAGCGCAAAGGAAAAAGTCCAGATGAAATCACATGTGTTTGGCTGGACACGGCGGTTTGGGATGCTCCACCAGACTTTGAATCTGCTCTAAATTATTCCAACGCAGTAGTTGTCTGCAGTAGATGAAGAAGACATGGCTGCTACGTATGAGATTATCCATGACACCCACGGATCGTTGATATATATTTATATATAATCTCAATTTGAGACCCAAATGAGGTCAGGTCGAAGGCCCACAGGCTCCAGATCAAGTTAGCAATCTGCAGATATTTTTTTTTATGCAACAGGTAATCACATTGAGTCTGAAAAGAAAATCAGCAGGTGGTGGGAGCGGTCACAGAGGAAGCGATAATATACAGGTGAAATTATTATGAAAGTCTAGTTATTTCTGTAAATCAATTTAAAATGTGAAACGGATATATGATATAGACTCATTATATGTGGAGTGACATTAGCCTTTGTTGAGTAAGGCTTAGAGTTCATTTTTTTGTTTTATTCAGGGCTTGATACAAGTAAATAGACTTAAAAACTAACTTAAACAAACATGAATAATTCTATAAATAACAGACTGTATATAGAGTCATCATGTCAACTTTTTCCATTTGTCATTTTAAGGTTAAGATGAAGAGACCTTTTATTCGTCCCACAGTGGGGAAATGTCAGTGTTGCATCACCAGTTACAGCGAACAGCAGATAAATTAAGAAAAAACCTCTAAGGCATACTTTAGTATGATAAGAAGTAAGAATCACATCTAAGTATGTATTGTGTTGCAGTGCATACAGAAATGACAACGGTTATGAAGCAGAAAATATCGGTCCAACCCTCCCTCCCATGGGTCCAACCCTCCCATGGGTCAACCCTCCCATGGGTCAACCCTCCCATGGGTCCAACCCTCCCACCCGCCCATGGGTCCAACCCTCCCATGGGTCAACCCTCCCATGGGCCCAACCCTCCCATGGGTCCAACCCTCCCATGGGTCAACCCTCCCATGGGCCCAACCCTCCCATGGGTCCACCCCCTCCCATGGGTCCACCCCTCCCATGGGTTCCAACCCCTCCCATGGGTCCACCCTCCATTGGTCCAACCCTCCCATGGATCGCCACCCCTCCCATGAGTCCACCCCTCCCATGGGTCCAACCCTCCCATGGGGTCCAACCCTCCCATGGGTCACAACTCACACCCCTCCCATGGGTCAACCCTCCCATGGGTCAACCCTCCCATGGGTCAACCCCTCCCATGGGCCCAACCCTCCCATGGGTCCAACCCTCCCATGGGTCAAACCCTCCCATGGGCCTACCCTCCCATGGGTCCACCCCTCCCATGGGTCCACCCCTCCATGGGTCAACCCTCCCATTGGGCCCAACCCTCCCATGGGTCCAACCCTCCCATGGGTCAACCCTCCCATGGGTCCACCCCTCCCATGGGTCCAACCCTCCCATGGGTCCAACCCTCCCATGGGTCAACCCTCCCATGGGTCCACCCCTCCCATGAGTCCACCCCTCCCATGGGTCCAACCCTCCCATGGGTCCACCCCTCCCATGGGTCCACCCCTCCCATGGGTCAACCCTCCCATGGGTCCACCCCTCCAACACAAATACACACGCACACAACCACATCCTCAAAACTCTTCTAACCCCCCTTCCCCCATTGTCCAGGTATCAATGACATTTCATATCAATTTCCCCACTGTGGGACAAATAAAGGATCTCTTAATCTAGTCCTAATATTTTAGGCCTTCTGCACAATTAAATATTCCTCCCTCTGCAGCCGGTGATCCAGGACCCCTCAGATCACCTCAGGACTCAGGCTTCTTTCCTCACTGACGTCAGAATTCAATTTCAATCAGTGTCCACAGAATCTGCAAACACCCGACAGCTGAGCCTGCCTTAATTGCGAAACAGCCTCAGCAGGCGGTTTGGGGAGCGCAGCATCGGCTAACGAGGTTAAAAGGTGCAAAAGAAGCGCGTTGATGGCGAGGTAGGATTCGGCGAGCAATTGTTTAACGCGTGTCGGGGTTTCGGCCTCTTCACTCTCTCTGTTTGAGCAAACTGTGGAATTCGCCAGCAGCACCTTGTTAGAAGTCATGTCATTTAGCTTAATGTGGAGAGCGCCGAGCAGCCAGATGTGCCACTGTAGCGGAGAGAGGGAGGGGAGGAAGAGAGGGAGGGGAGGGGAGGGAGAAGGAGAGGAAGAGAGGGAGGGGAGGGAGAAGGAGAGGAAGGGGAGGGAGGGGGGGGACGAGAGGGGAGGGGAGAGAGGGAGGTGAGAGAGTGAGAGGGAAAGAGGGAGGGGAGGGAGGGAGGAAGGATTGTGAGGAGAGGAGGAGGAAGGAGGGTGAGGGAGGGAGGCGAGAGAAGGGAGGAAGAGAGGGAAGGGAGGGAGAAGGGAGGGAGAGAGGGAGGGAGGGAGGAGTGAGGGAGGGGAGGAAGAGGAGGGAGGGGAGGGAGAGATGGCCAGGGGATGAGAGGGAGGAGAAGGAGAGGCAGAGAGGGAATGAAGGAAAGCGGGAGGGGGAAATAGGGAGGCGGTGAGGTATAGGGAGAGGGCGGGGAGGGCGAGCGGAGGGGAGGGAGAGAGGAGGGAGGGATAGTGAGGGAGGGGAGGTGAAGGAGGGATGGGAGGAAAGAGAGGGAAGGCGGAGGGGTGGGAGAGAGAGGAGGGGAGGGGAGAGGAGAGGGGAAAAAGTGGCTGTCACCTATGTATTTAGGATTCATTAAAACATTCTAAGTTTGAAAGAAGATTTGGATTTGTCATGAAATTACAACCTTCTTGTTTTTCTCCTTATGAATCATACATCTTGTTTGTCCCAATAGAAAAAGTCTTCACAACATGATATATTTTGCATAATGGTAAGAAAGTCACTATTTGACACTAATATTACTGCATTACTGCACTATACTTCTGCCATTCACCAGTCACTTTACCTGTTTTTATTATTACTGATTTTTTTTGCTCACATTCTCCGCTGATAAAGCACAATATACACATCTGGAAATACTTCTGAACCAAGTGCAATTATAGCTCCAAAGTTTATTCTATTTTATCATCTTATTATCTTAGTTAAATATGAGTGCTCTTATTTCCTTCTTTCTCTGCTGTAATGTGCGCAACGATGACACTGAAATTTCTCTGCTGTGAGAATAATAAAGGAATATCATTTCTCATTCTATCTTTGGGCTGTGATTTGATTGGCTGAGTGAGGGTGGACCTCTCTTTTGAACTTTTCTTAAAAAATCTGACCAAAATTGCATGTATCTGAAAACTAGTGACAGAACGAAACAGTTGTATGGGCGAGAGACTAGGAATTCCATAGTAGTTGTGGTGGTTTGCAAGTTAGGTACCCCAGCTTTAAGGTCCACGCTTGCTAAAATGTAAATACTGAACCCAAAATGGTGAAATGCAATGACACAGGAGTCCAAGATTATGTATTTCATTGTTATTTTTCTGGCTTTGCTCAGATGATCGCTGTGTAAATATGCTGTTGCTGTTTATAACTTGAGCGTAAAGTCAAACACGTGTCACTGTAAAACCTCTCCATGGCTCGAAGCACGGCCGTGTCTCTTTTCTCTGACGCTGAGCTGTTATCCAGGGAACAATCGCTGAGTCCTACAAACGCTGCCTCTTTTGTTTTACAGTGTGTCTGCCGCGGGCGCTGAATTAAAGCAGGACAATCAAACACACATTATGCTAAGAGAGAGAGAGAGAGACTGAGTAAAGGCTGAGAGCATTCAAAGGTTTACTGCTATTCCAGAGTAGATTAGATTTAATATGCTACAAGACATGTATTTGACCCACTGTATTAGGGCTGTATAAGCACTCTTAAACTAGATATTAAGCTAGTTTAAAGATGCTATACCCGATTTTTTTTAATGAGTTAATAATTTTTTTTATTACTACATATTATAATCCGTAATTTAATTGAAAACTTGAGCTCATTGATTCAGCTGTGTATGAATTCAGGCCGTATAAAAAGTGAGTAGAGACTTAGCGTGACGCCCGCTCTCCTCCAATCACAGAACGAGGCTGCGTCCTCTATAGCCTCTACAGCGCTGCTAAACACAGTAGCATGTTAGCATAAGTGGCTATAACTCCTCTGGCTGTAACTGCAGACACAGCAAAACAGCCCAAATGACGCAACAGTGAGGAAGAGAAGACTTAAGAGAAAAAATGATCAAAGAAGAAATCAAGCCCGGGTGAACATAGCTAGCTTACATCGTATCCTCTGGAGAGACTTGTCTATGGGAGAGACCTGCGGGACTGCCTCGGACTATCTATGCTTGGATTACATTCGGACACAAAACTAGCGGTAATCTTTCAGTTATATATTTTGTTAGCAGTGCGTTGCTTTTGTACCATTTCATCTGTGATTGTTGTACAGCTTAAGTTGGGTTAATGCTAATGTTTGCATATAGATCGCAAATAAAACTAGATGGCTCCGTGGGATGAGAGCGTAGGGGAAATGAGAATCCTGTGAGCGAGTTTAGGGGCGGGGCTAAACATTCCAACCTTGCAGAAACGGACATACTGTAGCTCCTTTAAGAGGACTCATCTGGTCTTAGTAGATCAAGCTGTTTGGTTCTTCTATACCAGACAATAGTAAGATAGTGATGTTATTACCTTGACATGTTTTGTGACAATTGTTCTAATGATCCATGGAAACTAATTTGTATTTTGTTTGTGGTTAAATTCAAGTAAACAGTACATGCTAAAAACAGTCCTTTATAATGGAGAAATGCACAATAGTTCACTTTTGAATGCGCTGGAAAA
Organism: Knipowitschia caucasica; assembly: GCA_964034765.1. Classification (NCBI taxonomy): domain Eukaryota; kingdom Metazoa; phylum Chordata; class Actinopteri; order Gobiiformes; family Gobiidae; genus Knipowitschia; species Knipowitschia caucasica. The sequence continues at coordinate 7,153,445 of OZ035843.1, forward strand.
TGTTGTTCTGTGCTTTACGATTTTTATTTGTATTGCCTTTTTCTACCTGGGATGTTGCTGCAGTACAGTGTTCATGGTTTTACACTGGTCTAGACCGGAGCGGAGAGGATATATGGCCTGAACCAAGCGGATCAGGTAAAAGTCCACTGGAGGAATGCTAACTTTTTGAAAAATTGCTGATGAAGCATATTCTTTGGACCAGAGCAGAGAAAATGGTCCAAACCAAGCGGCTACTCCACATCTGCTGCTGTGACCTGAAGGGCTGTTGCTGATTATTACTATTGTTTGCTTTTTTTTTTAGAATGATCAATTTTATTTTTAAGTTTTGTTGCTACTGGGCACCTGAATTTCTCCTGTGGGGGATCTATCTACTGTATCTATCTATCTATCTATCTATCTAGTCAATAGGGGGTGTTAAGGGGGGTTGAAGAACACTTTCCCCACCCAAGATAACTTTGTCCACATGATCAGGGAAGCAGTCACATCCAAAGAGACCATCATTCACAGTCTCAGAAGGGAAACAGACTCTCGTCCCAACAAACATCCCAAATACGTTTGTGTCATAAAAAGAGAAACCCCGTCAAAACCAATTTCATAGACATTAAAATCACTCCACTTTGCTCAAACTATGCTTCAGTCATGTCTGCCTCCATGTCTGTGAAGTATAAATAAATATGGCAAATACCACTATAATGGACAAGGTTGAGAAACACTGAAAAAATGTGTTCTCAGTCTTTAATTATGAGTATTTCAAAATATAAAAATAAAAAAGTCAAAAGATGAGTGGGTCATTATGGGAAATATGGGGGGGAATTGATTATTTTTCCCAGATCACCCAGTCCCAGGGTTAAGGTATACCCAGGCAAGCTTTAATTGACTCATCTCCAGTTGTTGTTGCTCGGCCTGGTCAGACCTACCCGGAGCTACCGGAGGAAACCCACCCAGACACATGAGAGAGACATGCAATCTCCACACCAGAAAGGCCCAGGCCAGCACGAGATCAAACCCGTAACCTTCTTGCTGTGGAACGTGAATGCTGCCTAAAAAAAAGCCCTCGGATCCTCTTGCTCGTCTCATTACGAGTCCGTCGGTCTCTCCCCGACTCAGTGCAGCCCTAATGAAGTCAAGCAAGGTCTAGTGGTGGCGTTTTAAATTTAACTCGCTCGTACAAAGCCCTAGCCGCGCGCTAACAACACTAAATGAATCGTCCACTTAGGATTAATGGCTTCTTGAGCGCAGACAAATTTGATTGTGTTAACGGCTAACGAGCAATCCGCTGTGAAAACCAGTCCCATTTATCCGGGACAGAACACCTGCTTTTACCCTTACCACCGCTCGCACTTGTTTCTATTAGCCAGTCGCACCATTTCCCATGACAATATTATCTCATACTCTCAGACAAATCACCCTTTTTGTTTTAAGGACGTGAGTGTTTTCAGAGGGGAAAATCACAGTGGTTAAGTCTCTTGTTTGAATAGGTAAAAAGCTGCAGCACTCAAAGCCAATGCAAAAGGGCCACTTAAAGAGATTTTTTTTTCCCCCCGTTACAGTGAGTGCGCTCGCCGCTCTAAGAACCAAGGTGACTCCGTCCTCTCCCGCGCCCCACATCCTCACGCCAAAGCTAATTGTGTCATTTGTATCAGAATTAGTCGCTAATGACAGCTGCAGGTCTCTCGTGCTGGATTTTTGTCTTTCAGATTTTCTCACTGTGCTCTGCGTATGTGGCGTCTTCAAACAATAACAAAGCAAAAAAACAAAAAAACGGGATCAAAACCAGTTCTGTCAAAGTTCTGTCTCTCCTGTTTAAGTTGCCAGGGTCAGGAAGAAAAGTCTGTTCCATACAATTCTAATGTAAAGATGTAGCTGCAGTACTGTATTCAAGGTTTTGAACTTGTCCAGACCGGATCGGAGAGAATTCGTGGTCTGAACAAAGCGGATCAGCCAAAATTATGACTTTTTGAAGAATGCAAATGAAGCATTCAGCATCTTACTTTGGACCATTGCAGAGAAAATGGGCCGAACCAAGCAGCTACTCCACCTCTGCTGCTGTGACCTGAAGGGCTGTTGCGTTTCATTACTATTGTTAGCGTTTTAGAATGATCTATTTAATTGTTCTGTTTGTGTGGATGGATGTGTTTTTGCTGCTACTGGACACCTGAATTCCTTCTCAATTAAATAAATACCCATCTATCTAACTATATCTATCTTAAAGAAACAGAAAAAGCAAATCAGCCATGTAGCACGGTGTGACCATGATATCATTTTTTGAGATCCAAAAAACGACATAATGTTGAAGAAAAGGCAAAGGTATAACAACTACCATTCCCCAGTTTCTTTTCCAACGCTTTAGAATCATCAGCTTATCAAAGCGTCAAAAGATGCTAATAAAAGAGAAATATTACCTTTGAGCGCGTAAATGACCAGGGAAAACGGCTAAAACGTGACACCAGCTGTGAACGGTATTTGAATGTCTTGCCCGGATGTTTGATTCCACAAATGTACACCTAATATAAAAGCTAAAGCGATGACACAGAGTCCACAGATATGATCACAATGAACTCAAAAAAACAATAACATAACCTCTGCAGCCTCACATATTGTCTGGGATCCGACAAATTGAAAATGGGAGGTATACAGTAAAACCACAGTTATTGTAATGTAACATAACTAACAGCTGTGCAAAACAAAGCCTGTCGATGACTGTTTTGACATCAAGTCTATTTGGACAAGCTTGTTTTATGTATGTGCTTGTCCAATGCACACTGTATATGTATTCCAATGTGGTTTTACTGCACTTGGCAAATTAACTAAATCTGAATCTTCATACTAAAACTTGATCAACATAATACGTGTGCAAACTCTTCTCTAACATTAGCCGTAAAATCACATAAAAGCCTGTGTATTTCCTCTCTCTCACTCATCTCGTCTATCTGCTGTTCACATAAACACACCGGGAAGCAGGAATGTGCGCGACAGAGGCAGGGGGAGCTCTAGCTAAATACACATGCATACATTATCCGCGTTGCTATTTAGGCCACAGATTTAAAAGAACATGAATAAGTGGCAGCTCATAGTTCAGCAAGTAAGTAATGTTGATTTTATTTTGTAATGTTAATTTATATATAGCGCATTTTACAGACCAAGGTCACCCAAAGCGCTTTAAAATGTTCAGAAAGTATTTGATAATCAGAGGAATTCGCTCCATGTGATTTCTGTGACAAACTTGGAAGAATATATCTCAAAAATCCATATTTATTTTTTTCCCAACCACAGTGGGCATCAGTAAAAGCTATCAATGCTATACTCTGGTGTCATTTCTTTAACGTCCAGTGTTTTCTGCTTGAAATAGACAAAAAGTGAATATGAAGTTTTGGGAATGATTCACTGTCAGAGCCACTGCCCCCTCACTTCGAGCAATAACCTCTGCTCCTCTGCAATAAACCGCTGCATCTCAAAAGCAAAACAAACATATAGAGAAGAGAGACGAGAGAAGGAGAGCAGAGGCCAGAGAACAGCACAGATCCACTGAAGTCATGTCCTGATCCAGCTGTCACTCAATGGCTTTATTAACTGGCAGAGATTTGAACAAGAAACTGAGTCTGCAAAGAATGAGACAGAAGGGGGGTGGATGCGACCTGGCCATGTCTAATTATTCATACAGTTATTTATCTGAAAGCAATAAAATACACTGTCTATGCAATGATATCGACATTTAGCCAACAATTATTGTGTGAAAAAACATGGTATCTTTCAGAGCCATGTTTTTCAGAGGACTACGACCCACTTTTATCAGCCTTTAACTGTTCGTTTCAAACTTCACATGTTGTATTTTACTGTTTCACATAGGGCTGGGCAATAAATCAAATTTAGGCAATTAATTGGCTTTTGAAAAATCGAATGTGTGAAAAATTTGAAAATCATGAAATTGAATGAAGGATATTGTGAGAGTTCCCGCTGCACATGAACTAGACTTGCAATATCAGCACTGTCTATACTAGACTTTTATAATAGATATTGGGGGAAACAAATAAAAAAATAGTTCCAAAACTGAATATTGAGCGGAAAGATAAAAAACAGGAAATTAAAATCGATATTTAACTTTTTTGCCATATCGCCCAGCCCTAGTTTCACTTAATCTTTGTTTTCTCTTTCCACTTGTTTATTTATTTTTCTATTCACAGTTGCTTTACCATAATCAGATGAACCATCTCGTTTTCGAGGGGGTCCTCAGATTCAATTCACAATAAAAATCAAGCTAGACAGCAGAGCAGAATAAAAAAAAATTAGACAAAGACAAAAAACGAAGAAAGAAAAAAATTCATAATAATAATAATAACGTGTTCCCTCTGTCTGTTTTCCTGTATCTAGTTAATCATTTTTACTTTGTATAATTATGTTTATGTTTTATTGGCTGTTTTTATGGTTTATTCTGATTGTGCAGCATTTTTATTATTGTTATCATTGTAAGCGATCAGATGCCCGCACCAAAGTCGCACACTGCACCTTTAAACGGATCGATAAAACAGTGTTATTTTATAGTTTGACTCCGCTGACCTCATTCTAATGCCATCTACAGCCACACGTCACACAGCGGCGACACAGGCGGCCGCATTTTTCATATTAAAGGTCACTTTTCGCCAAACTATTAACAGCGGTGACACGGCGGCAGGTGGGGACCGCGCTCACACACGTCTGCGTTCGGTGCAAAAAGCCTTGTATTTACGTCTGAAGGTCGCCACAGTTACGATGTTAATATTCCCAGCTAATCACATGACTTGACACGGGCAGTCGATGATCTATATCGCCGTCTCCCTCTCGCACATTGTTGATGGCGTACAGCTGCAAACAGAGCCGCCGGCGACCAAATCTTAATTAAGGTCCTTCCCCGCCGCGCAACCTTCAGTGACGAAACAAAAGCAAGTATAAAAGCCAGCACTTAATTTCTCTGGGTTTGGAAATAGCGGCCACTTATTATTAAAGGAGCAATATCACGGGCAATATTCTGTCGTCCTCTCCCATTCTCCCTGACTCAGGTTGCCAGATATGCAGACAAATCCAGCTGGGACCATAATAGCAGAATAGTTAAAGGTGCACTTTTTTAAATCCCCGTGGGCAATTCAATCTTCTGCATTTGACCCATCCTGATGCCGCTAAGGCTTACGTCAGGAGCAGTGGTCGCCGTAGTAACAGCTCCCGGGAACCCATCTCCAGATGTTGATGGTATTTTAGTGGTAGGGGAAACCGGAGATCCTGGAAAAAACCTACACAAGCACAGGGAGAACATGCAAACTCCACTCAGAGAGACCCCGTTCCATCCGGGATTCGAACCCAGGACCTTCTTGCTGAGAGGCGAGAATACTAGCCACTCAGCCACCGCCCCGCTTTGTTGACTAAACTCTTGACTAATCTAAAACCAATACTTTTTTCACAAAGGCCCTGGTCGATATCCTGTTATTCTTGTCCTTGTTCTGTCATTAATCGAGACCTTTTTTAGTTCTGAGGCCATGTTACTTTACCAGTGAAATTAGCTCGATGCGATGAGTTCTGGCAACCCGGATCAGGGACGGGACATCGAAATGAAAACAATAACAAGATATAGGGGCTGTAAAACCAATTCTGAAATTTGAATATTCCAGCTGAACTACTCTGAACAGTTAAAGCAGTATTCAAAAAGAGCATAGTTTATCTGTACAATTTTTTGCTTCTGCCTTCTTCTTTTGAGCTTTCTTTCTTGAATTACATGTGCCTGCAAAAAAAAACTGCTCAAATAAAAATACTACTACTACTACTTGCCTTTTGACATATTAGGGCCCTTTAATGATGACTTGACATGCAAATCTTACAAAGTGCTACATTTGCCGCTGTTGGGGTTGGTGTGAATGGGGCTGTATCGGCTCCGGTTCTGCTGCGCAATAATGTGGCATTCAGTGGATCTTGAATTGAAATGTTTGACAGCTCTATCAACGTGAAAGGACGGGAGGAAGTCAATGGTGTTTATTCACAAATGCTCCACAGCGCTTTTGTGTAAGAGATTATAGCAGCCAGTGGTAAGGATTTTTGATTTATTTTTGCTATTTTAGAATTTTTGGCTCGTGCGATATTCCTGTGAGCGTCTTTAGAGGTTGAGCACCAATTCTAATATGGTTTGAGGTTTAAGTTATCTCAAGTATGGCTGACTTCTACTTGGAAGAGAATCAATATTGGTGTCAAAATGTTGAATAATAAAACTCTTATTATGCCTGAATGGTTATTTAGTTGCACAGAAGACAAATATATGTTTGTGTTGAGTTGAGACAAGGCTCTGGTTTCAATTCCTTGATATTTGGAGCCAAAGCAGACCGGAAGACTTTACTAACGCATTCTCCGCCATTGCCAAACTACAACCAGCAAATTCGGCGCAAACTCTTTACATCACCGACACCTACCTACAACACCCGCCTCCCCCGCTCCCTGATTGGTCGGATAGGATTCAACAGAGGTAACCGCAGCCACTAGGATCAGACCCAGACGTACATGTAGGGAAATTATAATTGACCAGAGTTAACGGAAGTCTAAGGCCAGGCTAGATTAGTTTTGTATTATGAGCCAAAATCTGGAATGTTCCATCTCTCAATACAACCCCCAATGCAAGAATGTGCCTTTAAAACACACGTGGACAAGCTTTTATAAAAACTGTGACTAAGGATGAACTAAAAGCAGCTGAGATTAAATACACACTTCAGACTGGGCTGTATCTGAGGAACAAGGAAAGACCTACATATAAGATCCCTGAAATACACCATGGTTAAGACAAACTATTTCTGAATTAATCTCATATTTTGCCAACATATCACAACACACCCAGGGTCCGGGGCTCGCAACCCGCCAACACAGGTGTCAAATTGAGCTGTTATTGGCTCCCAACGTGACATAATTTCCACAGCTCTCTCTCCACACAGGAAAAAATATGAAAATAAAACAAATAAGACAGTCCAAGCAATATCAGCATCGAGCAGAAACGCTGGCATGACCCTGTTCTGACACACACACACACACACACACACACAAACACACCGTAAGAAGTTAATAACAGTCTTACCTGCTCCAGCGAGTCAGCAGCATCCAGAGACAGAGAAAGAGAGAGAAGATGGACAATTTTAGAGCATGTAATAGTAACAATTTGTGTTGGAGAAGTCAATATACAGCTTTAGAGAAGACATACAGTATTTTTCCCCCAAAAATTGATAAGAAATTACAATATGAGCGAGGAGTTAGAGCAGACTTTTCAAGCCTCCCATGGCCCAATGGTTTTTTGAATGCCTACACGACAGGTTTAGTTCAGATACTTTAAAATTATTTCTTCAACCTCAGCTTGCAACCTTGAATGAAAGGGTGATAAGATGTTGTTTGAAAGTGAAACATTGAGAAGAAAGAAATGTAGTCGGGAAAATGGATGTTTGGAGGTAGTACGTATGATTCCGTGGATATTAGGGGGATGATAGACAGTGACTTTGGAAAGGAAGGAACAAAGAAAACAAAGGAACAAGCCGATCCCCCGGGACAACTACAAGTCAGGTATATGGTGATGCAGGTAAGTAGTTTTAGAGAGAAGTTACATACATTTTTCAGTCAAATTAAAGCTTGGGTTGTAATGTAGTAAAACAAGATCATAAAATCCATCTAACTCAAAACTCTTTTTCAGCACATCTACAATATCACCATTTTCATACGTGTTTGGCCTCTTTTAAGATGAAGACAGGATAGTTTGGTTGAGGTGTGGACTTTTTACTATGGGAGAAAGAAATGTATTTTAATAATAATAAATGCATCGATTTTATACGGCACTATTTTAGACACTCAAAAACGCTTCACATGGCTGTATTTGTTCAGTTCATACACGGTGCAGATAAACTACTACTGTAGCCATAGCTGCCCTGAGGCACACCAGTATGTCCCACCACCACCTCTGCCTATGGGCTGATGAAGCTTCCTGGGCGCTCCCTTCTACAAAGCAATTACAAACTCTATAAATACAAACAAGAAAGGGAATTTAATTGAAATAAATATCAAACAAAAAAGTGGTGCCCTTAACTTTTCTCCAGAGTTATCATGATTTAGTTCTGGTTACTTGTATATTTCTTGTGGTGCTTTTAGCGCTGGATTAGTCCTGGTTTTGTCATGATGTGGCTTTTATTTTTGTACTTTGGTTTTATTTTGACTTTGTTTCCCTGTGGTTTGGTTTTGAGTTTGACTTCTGTGCTGTTTCCCCTGTCTTGATGGTCTGCCCCGCCCTGATGTGTTTCACCTGTGTCCCTGTCTATAATTACCCTGTGCCCCTCTCCACATGTTGCTGGTCCATTGTTATGTCAATGTCCTGTTTTTGTCGTGTCAAGTTCTGCCTTTGTTCCTGGTTCTGTATACTTGGATTTTTTTTGGAGTTTAGTTTTCACCTGGACTTTCATTTTATTAAATCATTATTTTTTGCATTCCTGCATTTGAGTCCTCCATCATCCCACCCCGTGACAGGTTTTGTGTTGATTCAGTGGATTTCCTGCTCTTGTCTGCAATAGAAGCTGGAGCCTGTACTCGAAGAAGTTACAAAAATCACTTCAAAATGAGTATAAAATGTCCAGTATAGGGCTGAAACAACTAATCGATTAATCGACGACTAATCGATTATTGAAATAGTCGACAACTATTTTAGTAATCGATTAATTGTTTTCTGGTTCACACGGACTCAAACAGAGCAAAAACATGAAAATGTAGTATTTTGTAGCACAAAGAGCCTGTTACAAACATTTACTTTAAGTTTATGCCATCAATACGTCCTCGAGTGTTGCCACTTTAGCTTTTTGTGATGAAAAAATATTTTGTTTCTACACAATTCACAGCCAAGCGATTACTCGATTAATCGTAAAAATAATCGATAGATTAATCAATTACAAAATAATCGTTAGTTGCAGCTCTATTCCAGTACATTCCAAACAACTTAAAACATTTTTTTTTCATAAATCCCCGATAGGACAATACATCAATCACAGACGCAAAAATAATTGAAATTGTGTTGTGAAGTAGACTATACCATGAATGCCAAATGTGCTATTTGTCTGGGGAAAAGTTACACTGATGAATAACACCATAAAAATACTATTCTTAAAAAGTATGTGTGACATTCAAATGCCGCGTCACAAATAAAACATGTGGATGGAAAGTGCCGGCTGTACAGATTCAGAGCTGCAGCTGAAGGTGACTTTGGCTCCTACAGCAAAGCATGATGGGAGCCAATGACCCAGATTCTGTTTAAAATGGCAGAGCTAACCTTTTTTCCAGGTCAGAATATTCCCTGTTGTTTGCTCCTGGCGTCAGATGACAACATAGACGTATCAATATGGATATTCTCTATTCGAAAATCTCTCTTCTGTCTGAGCAAAAACAATGTTGGTCTTTTAAAGAATCAACGGAACGACTGTAAATAGTCCCGACGGCTCATTACTGCAATTTACATTTACATTTACTATGCATTAGTTGACCTCTTCACCTTCTACACTGCGGACTTCAGACACAACACAGAGGGTTGTGTCCTACAGAAGTTCTCTGACGACTCCATTATTGGACTCATCACAAAAGACGACGATGCAGAGAACTGAGGACTAACACAGGACTGGTGCCAGGGAAGACCAAAGAAATGATGGGGATTTCCGCAGACGTCACTCTGCCGCTCCAGCTCCAGTGAACATCCAGGGAAGGGACATCGAGAGGGTGGACTCTTACAAGTACCTGGGTGTTCATCTGAACCACAAACTGGACTGGACTCATAACACAGACGCCCTCTTCAAGAAGGGCCAGAGCCGCCTCTACCTTCTGAGGAGGCTTAGGTCTTTTGGAGTGCAGGGGCCACTCCTGAAGACCTTCTATGACTCTGTGGTGGCATCAGCCATCTTGTACGGTGTGGTCTGCTGGAACAGCAGCATCACAGAGAGGGACAGGAAGAAGCTGCACAAGGTCATCAGGAAGTCCAGCTCTGTCCTGGGCTGTTCCCTGGACACAGTGCAGTAGGTGGGGGACAGGAGGGTCCTGGACAAACTAACATCTATGCTGGACCATGATTGTCACCTGTTTGATTCTGGTTGATTGATTCTCTGATCTCTAGTTAGCAAATCAACAACTTTGTACAGTCCTCTGAGATGACTGCTGTAGTGATTATGGGCTAAAAAAAATAAACTGAATTGAATTGAAGTAACACTGACCAAGTTATAAAGCTTCATCGGGCTGTACACACAACAGGGAATAGCTACAATACATAGCTACTAAAGGCTACACAGACAGCAGTTAGCTTAATATAGGGTTTAATATAGAGTCTTGCTACGCCACATCACCACAGCCCAGTCTGCATTTATCCATATATACATTCTGGTGTCCTCCCCAAACACATTTCTCCTGCAGACACCACACGTACGGGACGGCGGAGCGGTGAAGACGTCCTCAGCTCATGGGTTGTCGGCGCGGGCCCCAGTTGCAGATTTCAATCCAGATTTCTGACAGTCTATTAGGATTGGCATAGGTTATCGTAGCGCTGCGTCGCCGTCCTAATGCATGTTTCCCTTATCGACGCGCGCCACAATGATAACAGCCAAATGTCAGTCTGCGTAAAAGTACGACGACATGTCTTTGGTCGACAATGCGCCGTTCGCCTTTGAAGTAATGAGGTTATCGGCTCCGGACAGATTTACTCAACAGTCGTTTAAAGGTTCCAATGCGGCTAATGTGTGAAGGTGAACGACTGGGCTGTGTCAACGGGGACAAAAGGGTGGATCAAGTTACTTAAACAATGTGGGTTCTTGAATTATCTGTATTATCTAGTACAGCACTAATAGGTTCATGTTGTCGATTTGTATTTCAGTTGGTGACCACTGGAACTCTATGGAAAATATTTTTTTTTTGAAAGAAATGTGTAAAATGTCATGACATATAGATTCTCAAAACCACCATATAATGTTTACATCTGGAGGTCCTTTCTGCTGATCAACTTCATGCCTTTGTGTTTGAATATTGTCACCACTTCTAGACACTTTTATCCAATCCAATCCAATCCACTTTATTTATATAGCACATTTCATAAACACAGTTTCCAAAGTGCTGCACAATAAAATATGTGCAGCACATATTTTATTTTATGAGAAAATATTCAGACCGTTTGGAATGTACTGACATCAAAGAATTAACGGTATTATCACAATCACACAAGGCATTAATATTAGAAAGAATCAGGAAGACTGTAGAAGTGTAATTAGTCCAGTCCTTTTTTTTTTTTTATTGCTGATCTAATCCAGGTTTAAAGTTGTGGTCCAAGTTTGGTATGATCTGATGTTTACTTACATCATCATCTGTGCCTCCACTTTATTCAGTTAAACGGTAGAATCTCTGTGGACTAGACCTCAATGTAATGTTGTTTTTTAATTTTTCATCTAGATACATGTTTACCAATCTGAGTTCGGGCCCTGACAGGCTGACCTCCAAAGCAACTGATATCGATTGTGATTAAAAAATGTGTACTTGTTTAACATTAAAATGATTTATATTTATGTAGGTAATACACAACACATATGACACGTAACTATTTCCGGGTCTTAATAACTCGAATGTGGAAACTACACATGTTTATTTAGTGTGAAAATTAGAATTGTTATTTATTTGTTGACATTTTTAAAATAGCACAAGATGTTTTAGGGGATCTGTATAATAGAGTAAATGTAATAAGATAAAGATTGTGATTGTTGCAGCTCTATGTGAGACCAGAAAAATGTTTATAGTCCATGGAAGAATAGTTTTGACATTTCAGCGGCTTTCACATTCTTCAGTTTGGTTTTAAAAAGTAAGTGTCAAAAGTAAGACGTTTATTTCATATAGAAAAGCACCTATAGATAGAGTGTCATGAAAACGGCTCGTTTCAGCAGTGACAGGCAGAAACTCTGCTTGTTTTTGAGTTTCCTGTTTATGAGTGTGCTCTGTCCAGATGTGCGTCACATCTGTGGATTCTGCAGGATAAAAGTTTGGCTTTGTGTTTGTCAGAGTACATCTGTGATGCAAACAAAGTGAAATTATAACAAAAGAAACATTTACATCAAAATACTGACTGTTTCTGTTGTTTTGTATGTATCCATATTTGTCTGTTTCTACCTGATTTTCTACCTGTATTTCTTGCATTTAATTTAAAAAAACATGCTCCACCCCCCAGTCTATAATTACATTCTCATGGCACCTGCTCTGTCTTGACACTCCTGAGCTGATTTTGGAGATTCCTTTTTCCTGTGGAGAACTGCGTAAAATCTTGTGAGTTTGATCTGCTACTTTGTGTTTCACTTTCTCAGAGGATTATCTGACGCTATTATTTCTCTTTTGTAGAACAACCAGTTTCTCCACCCTCCACTTCCATATTTTACCATATTCAACCAACTACGATTCCCCTCCTTGCCTCCTCCTACTCCATGACCAAGACACAATTCCCACAATAAATATTTGAACTGGACTCTTGCTCTGTTTATTACGTTGAAGCCATTACGGATACACCACATCTACAGTTAAACTATATTTTTCACATTATTTTGGGCCCATAAGCATGATCATTCAAGTCATTTTTAGAATGTGCAGAAAACACATGAATACATCCATTCAATCCAACATTGCAGCCTTTCAGTTGTAAAGAACATTGTTTCTTAAAAGTACCATCAGTTACCATAAAATACCAACTCTAGTCTCTCCAGATGTAAATACCAACAACATGACAGATGGTTCTGAAAATGGGGAAGGACATAAAAGATACTATTAGAACGAACAGGAACAGCAATTTCACTTAACTGTCAATTTGTTTACACCTTGGACACAATTGTCTTCCAAACCAGTCCATTTGAAAACATCAAACTTCCATTGTTCCCGTTTTGCAGATGACGCTGCCAGCTCGCACACATCACTGCTCCACAGATGTTTCAGTGTTGTCCCCGTATGTCTCCTATGATTTGATTGGCAGTCGCTGCATAATTACTGGCAGTGCAGAGTGCAAAGACAAAACAAAAACAAAAACAAACCCATGCTGTTTCAAGCTAGCAGCACTCGTCTCAACACAGGCTAACGTATTTTCGCTAACATTGCCGTGGTAATTGAAGTATGTGCGCAGCTCTACAAGCAAACTCGGGGGACGCAGACAAGCTAACATTCGCACTCGCAACACCTGCCGACAGGAAGCAAGAGAGGGGGAAGAAGAAGGAGGAGTTTGATGCACTCAGACAGAAGAGACTTGTATGTGTGTGGAAACCATGCTCAAGTGGCCTCCAAGATGTCTGCCCATTCAAATCAACGACATGTCCAAAATATTGTGTGGTGGTTCTACTTCCCCATGCAGAGAGACAAGTGAGCGTTCTGACCAATAAAAAGCTCCTGCAGATAAAAGCGGAAAACGAGAAGGCAGGAATTGTTTGGATTTAATTTTTTTTTTTTTATTGTCTTGTGTTTGTGTTGTGTGTGTTTTGTGTTGTCTTTTTGTGTGTGGATTTATAAAAGAAAAGAGGACACAATCCTCACAACATCTGACCATATGTAATATCTCCACATTATAACAACGAATTCTGTGAAAACAATTTCCATAAAAAAAATCAAAATAAAATAGGAAAATGATTGCTGTCAAAAATATTGTGTTTTTCACGAGTTAATGAAAATCAATTTTAACGCCAGTAATTTTCAGTTCAGGATGACAAGGGACACTAAAATCCCCACAAAATCTGACCTTTGTGAAAGTTGTAGGTTCTGTCAGCTGAGATCGAGCTGTTTTAGTTTACATTGAGTTCTATGGGGAAAATTTCTGGGTAGCCCCTGTGAATTTAGTCTGGTCTAGTCTGCAGTACCGCGAGAATCCCCCGAGCACATGAGTTATTCAGCTCCAAGCTAGTAATACCCTATCGAGTTGTTATAATAGATCCATGCGCGAAACGCAGACACATCCCTTTCAAAATACACCTGATGCCAAACACACACTGATGCTCTCCTCCTCCGCTGCGTTCTCGTCCAGACATATGGATAGAACAAGTAAGAACAAACTTTATTTTGTATCACTCTGTTTTGATTCTTTACAATGGGTTGTTGAAGGGGTGAAATCTCACATCTTTTCAATAAAAAATAAATAAACACTTATCCACATTATTAAGAGTATTAAATTGATAATTCAAGGGACATTGAGAATAGATTATAAATTGTGATTCATTTTCAAGTAATCGCAAGTTAACTTTGACTTCACTATTAAAAATTCATCGCTGAACAGCACTGATGAGTGATGTTTTATCAAAATCATAAAAACATTTTATTGACATTTTTTGATGCTTTTTCACTCTTAAAAGTAGCAATATGTAAGATGTTCATGTCAAGTAATCATTAAATGGCCCTAATCAGTCAAAAGGCATTAATAAACCATGCTGTTTTCCCATACTTCTATAACTTTTCACAGTAGTTCAGCCGAGATATTTGATTTTCAAAAAATTGTTTTAAAGCCCCTCAATCTTGTTATTGTTTTCATTTCAATGTCCCGCCCTCCACTGTTTCACCAATCAGAAAGTCTGATCCGGGGTTGCCGGAACTCACCGCGTCGAGCTCATTACGATTCTCAAATCATTAAAACAAGGACGATTCTCAAATCACAAAACAAGGAATAAAACAAGAATTTTTATCAGGGCCTTTGTGAAAAATGTTTTTGTTTTAGATCTTGTCTATTCAGATATTATGTTCCAAGCTGGATTCGTCTGCATATCTGGCAACCTCAGGGAGAGAGGGAGAGGTGCAGTACCACTTATGGCCAGATTTTTACATACTGCTCCTTTAATATTTCAAATGTTTGTCGTCGATATCAACAACATCTCTCTTTCAGCCCAACTACAAACAGACCCAAACAACCTCAAAGAATAGAATATATAAAGTAGTGTAATGGCTTTAGCCATATATTCATTCATTCTTTTTCTACCCCTTTATTAGTCCATTTCTGGGTTGGGGGGTTACAATCAGAGCTGCCACTCATTTCTCAAAGCACTGGTCCCTCACTGGTTCTCTGCAGGTGGTGAGTCCACAGGAAGATGGCTGCTCCGTCAGTGTGCCACAGCTTTGGTCTTTCAGCGGGGGCTTCAGACAACGTGGGGTTAAGTGTCTTGCCTAAGGATATAACGACAGCAGACATGAGTGGGAGCAGTTGGAGTAGATCTTGTGGAGGGCTCAAATCCACCTTCAGGCCCAAAAGGTCAATGCTCTACCAACTAAGCTACTGTCGCCCCACCATTTGCTCATAAATGGGTTAATAAATTCTTGGAATGAGACGTCTGCTGCGCTGCTGTGTGTTTGTTTATATCTGAATGAAAATATTTCGAGCATATATTAACTATGTGTCATTGTCACTTTGAGATAACATTATGAGCCAAGATAGCACCAAAGCAATAAGGACATCACGCACAGACGCACACACTCACACACAGAGCACATGCAAACATTACTCAGTCAATCATCACGTCGCATTAATTCTAAGATGACATCACAACAGGAAGCAGAATCTTTTTAACATGAAAAGGAACATTGTCAGAGTTGTAGTCCCTCTCACATTTTCAGGAAGACTGTTTCAGATCTTACTGCTGATCTGGAACTGTGCCTAACCATGTTTAGTTCTGACTCTGGGCATCAGCAGGAGGCCAGTCCCTGTGCTCCTCAGTCGGCACGGTGGCTGAGTGGATAGCACTCTCGCCTTTCAGCAAGAAGGTTCTGGGTTTGAATCCCGGGCAGAATAGGGCCTTTCTGAGTGGAATTTGCATGTTCTCCCCGTGTCTGCGTAAGTTTCCTCCGGGTACTCCGGTTTCCCCTACCACTAAAAACATGTGCAATAGTTCAGGGTGAATGAGTGTGTGTGTGTAATTGTGAATGCGAATGTGGGACAATGGATGCAAATTAACCCATGGCTACAATCCGGAGAGATGTGTTCATTAACATGTACTGTCCCAACCAATTGAAAAATAAAACAATAAAAACATAACAAATCCCAGCAGGAGGCCAGTCCCTGTGCTCCTCAGAGTCCCCGCAGGAGGCCAGTCCCTGTGCTCCTCAGAGTCCCAGCAGGAGGCCAGATTCCCACTTCAGTCTAAGTTGGTTCTAACAATAGCACTAACATCTCACAGTTGTATTTTTCGCTAGTATGTGCATATGTATATATCACAATGACCTATTTTGTAATGTTATGTTGATCCAAACAAAAATGTACATCTTAAAATGAATTAAACAACTTGTATAAATGAATTGAGCACAGTTGAATATGTAAGTGAGCAGAGGCAGCAGGTTTTCCTTAACACATACTGACGTGGGTGACGTGAGGAGAGAGAAGCCCACATTGTTTCAAAACGTTATCAAATATTTGTCTGCTGAAATATTAACGAGCTGCCTAACAAAACGGGAGAAGTATAAATGTGTTAATAAAATAAAATTTGCTCAGACAGGTTTGATAAATCTGCAAAAGAAACCGAGTCAAAGCACGAGTGAGGAGTGAGAGGAGGCTCCGTGCTGGCAGCCATCTATCTCCCACCGAGCGCACCACACCAGCTCCACTGTCAGGCCATTAAAGACGCAGGAGCAGCCACACGCTCATCAATCAAACACACACACACACAGACACGCACACACAACACACGCACACACAGGAACGCGCCTCGACTTCATTAAGATCATGTAAATATTGATGTGGGCTCGCAGACTTCCCACACTGGGGTCAGAGATCGGGGCATGTTCCATTTGTAAAAGTCCCACACTGAGAGTTGGAGGCCACGACTGCTGTGTTCCCGGAGAAGAATGCACCAGCCATGAACGAGGAGAGGTTCGATGGAGGCTCGTCTGAATGAATGTGTGAATGAACGAGTGCTGTCGTTGTGGAATCTTGCGTCAAAAACACTTACAGCAGAAACAGTGTGGGAAAAGATTTTGAAGAATTGTCCTGGTTTTCTTTCTGCTATATTAGTTCTCCTGTAGCTTGAGTTTACCTCCTGTTCATCCTGTTGTTTTCACCACCCAAATGTGATGGTCAGCACTAGATCATACACGTAATCGGAAGTAAATATAACAAAATACCTATTCATGCCTAAACTTAACCAGCCATTCCCATAGAATAACCCCAAACCAGCCTTAACCCTAACCATCTCACTCAGACGCCTAAAACTTAATCAGTCACCACTTAAGGACTTTTTAGTCTAAAACTAATTTGAAAGTAGGATTGTTCCGTTTCGTCCCGATTCCGTATATGATCTAGTGCCGACCCTAATGTGATTCACCTGTGTGTCTCTGTGTGTCCCTGTGTGTCTCTGTGTGTCCATGTGCGTCTCTGTGTGTCCCTGTGTGTCCTTGTGTGTCCCTATGTGTCCCTGTGTCTCCCTGTGTGTCCCTGTGTGTCCTTGTGTGTCCCTGTGTCTCCCTATGTGTCCTTGTGTGTCTCTGTGTGTCCCTGTGTGTCCTTGTGTGTCCTTGTGTGTGTCCTTGTGTGTCCATGTGTGTCTCTGTGTGTCCCTGTGTGTCCTTGTGTGTCCCTGTGTGTCCCTGTGTGTCCTTGTGTGTCCATGTGTGTCTCTGTGTGTCCCTGTGTGTCCTTGTGTGTCCCTGTGTCTCTTTGTGTGTCCTTGTGTGTCCCTGTGTGTCCTTGTGTGTCTCTGTGTGTCCTTGTGTGTCCCTGTGTGTCCCTGTGTGTCCCTATGTGTCCTTGTGTGTCCCTGTGTCTACTTGTGTGTCCCAGTGTGTCCCTGTGTGTCCATGTGTGTCCCTGTGTGTCCTTGTGTGTCCATGTGTGTCCCTGTGTGTCCATGTGTGTCCCTGTGTGTCCTTGTGTGTCCATGTGTGTCCTTGTGTGTCCCTGTGTGTCCTTGTGTGTCCCTGTGTGTCCCTGTGTGTCCCTGTGTGTATCTATTCCCTGTGCTTGCCTTACTTGTCCGTCTATTGTCTATATCACATTTGTCTCTGGCTTGTTTTCAGTTCTAAAGGTATGACCTCTGCATATAACACAAATCATTTACAGCTTAAAACTAGGACTCCCAGAGCAGTCATTTTGACAGTTTTTCAGTATGTATGTAAATGTATATATGCTGGTCTTCAAAACTTTGTGACTTTTTCTGACTTTCTATGTTGTTTATTTCAATTTCATAATTTTATTAAGTTTTTTTTTTTTTTTTTCTAAATTGTGAGGAGTTCAACTTTTAACCCCCAGAGCAGACATTTTGATTCTATTCATGGTCGCTCTACACTCAACAGTGTATGGTAGTTAAAGCAACTCTTCTCAAGGAGCTGGTCTGGGACTGTTCTCGAGCTGGTCTTCTGTTTTTTTCTGAATTTCAATTTTTCATTTTCATCAGTTTAAGCATGTAATAAACCTAAAAACATAATATACTTGGTTTTGACTAATGCAGTGACTGAAACTGAATCTGTTGATTTTGAATGAGAACCATCACAATGACTGCTTCTAAGACAGAAAAACTCACACAAGGCAAATCATAAATAATAACAGTGTATTCAAGAGTGTGAAGATACAGACTGATAGATGGATGCTTTCAATTCGGGCGTTCTGCTCTCCCAAAATTCCATCCGATGGGCGGGGGAGCGACTGAATTTTGCGTTGCATTATGGGTAAAACTTGCCTTCGCAACTTCCGGTTCTCTCTGCCCGGCGCATTTTCTCTAAATGGTTGAGCGTTTTCGTCATTTTCTGTATGCAAATACATTCCCGTCTCTAACTAGTGGCATATCGCGCAAATCATCCGTCCAATTCACATTCTTCCCTCTTAGCTGAACTTCATTCTCATTGTTACCATCTGTCACTCGCACACACAGCCGTTTTCGTTCACTCTGCTCGCTGTCATCTTCTTCTAAATCTTCATAAACACCATCCGCTCGTTGAACTAGCAACAACAATTCCTCCTTTCGTTTTCCCACACTGCAAATACCCTTTCGCTTCAACCTTTCACGCAATTCAGGCACTGTCAATCGTTTGTTGTTTTCGTGAGCCATATTTGCCATTGTATGAAATCAACCGGAAGTGAACTGGGCAACAAACGGTGTCATTTTTTGATCACAGCGCCGCTCAGTGGATGACATTTTAGGAGAGCAGAACGCCCGAATTAGGGGTCAAATTCACAAAAATAAACATTGGCTGCATTTTTAGAGAAGGTAAAATAAGCCAGGACACATTTGTATGTACGGGGGAAGCAGAGCAGGATGAAGGCCCATTCTTCTGCCATCTGCTGCCCCCTGAGCCACAGTCGCCCACTGCCACCATTGACTTGAACTGCGGACAAGTGCAACCGTCCACACACACAAGAAGGCATTCATTTTGTGCCAAACGCTGTAACACCCAATTTACACAAGCACCAACACAAAACTTACACTGGGGAACTTTGTGACCAATACATAGACTGTGATAAAGTCTATGTGTTTTGATGTGGATGTATTTGGTAGCACTGGAAGAACTAAAACCTGCACCTTGAGCACCGCAGGACCATGTCATCATAGTGTTGTGGTGAAATAACAGTTAAAACAAAAAGAGCGAGTCAATTTCCAAATGTATCCTGCCGTTAAGGTGATTCTAGTGTATTCCATTGTTGACCACCTGCCCTCTACTATGATTAAAGTATTTTTTTTTAAATCATGTAACTTAAAAAAATTTATTCCCTCATCAGAACCAGTGAGAATGTAATCAAAAATAATGTATTATAGATGTAAAATGACTGTGAGTTCAAGCAAATGTTGTGGTTGTCAGTCACTATAGTGATGAATATTGAATTAGATGAGCATTATATTACATAGTCAAATATTTATTAAGCCAAAACTATTCTTTTGAATGTGTCTTCCTACATTGGCAGGCATGTTTGCACATTTCCTGTCTTTTGCACCCCCTGAGTGATTTTAATGATACCAAATGTAACATGTTAAATTCTCCACTGTGAGATCAATACAATTTTATCTTGTCTCCTGATTTGAAATCTAGTGGCTCAGTTTCTCCAGCAAGTAAAAGTTTTCTGACCATAAAATCCTGTTTGGTCTTTGCCTGTACATGTATTTCTGCATTAATGTGGAAGAAGCCGTTTTAAATATGAGCTTGCTGGAGCCAATTTCCTTATTTTTTACTGAAGCCGTTAGCATCGCTGCGAAGAACAGGGCCAAACGTGTTGCTTAGATAGTTACAGAGGTCAAGATCAAAACATGTTGTCTTCATAAAACTCATAAGAAAGCCCTATATATAAGTCACTATTTAACTCTTCGGGCTGAGCACTGATTGGTCCTTTCTTGTTCACTTTTCTGTCTGAAAAAGCTGATCTAAAAATCAGAGGCCAAAACATACATCCCGAGCTTTAAGTACGCTGTTGTACACGTATAACATGACAAACAATTACTCGCGCGGCGTCTTAATAAGCAAACGAAAGCCCCGACAAACTGCTCCAAACGGATCATAATTGCCATTACATCTGGCTGTCATTCTCCTGAACTTTCTGTGCCGGTGCGTCAAAACAAAACCCAGCTGACTAATTAGAAATAGGTCACGTGGTTAAATGTAAATGTGTCATTATTTTGCCGCGGCGAGGCGTCGTCGGCGAGCAAGGCCAAGCGTTTCCGAGCACGAGGCCTAATTATAATGTGAAGTTTGTTTGCACGCGAAGCCATTGAACCTTCATGTAACGATTGGGTCTCATTAAAAACAACAGTGATGAAAACGTGGATGGATGGAAAAGGCTTTTATACGGAGAGAAACGCTTGGATAGAGATGTGTTCTGTCTGCAGACATGGAGGCTGTCAAAACAAGGAGATAAGCTCGGTATATAAACACATAGGCAGAGGGAACAGGTGGGGGATTGTCAAGTTGTGCGTTGTCAGCCCTCTGATTGGACAGTCGAGGCGTGACTGCGAGGATGTTTGGAGCGTCACTGACAAACACGAGGAGAGAGTT
The DNA here is from genome assembly GCA_964034765.1 of Knipowitschia caucasica. Taxonomy (NCBI): domain Eukaryota; kingdom Metazoa; phylum Chordata; class Actinopteri; order Gobiiformes; family Gobiidae; genus Knipowitschia; species Knipowitschia caucasica. The sequence goes on from OZ035843.1 coordinate 7,174,409, forward strand.
GTCTCCGTCACAGATGCAGATGAGACAAAGATGGCAGCCGTCACCAACGCAGCGGAGCATGAACTCATGAATACAGGGAGGGGACTTGATTAGTGAGAGGTCCACGTTCACAAACGGGCTTTTGATCTTCAGGAAAACAATCCAGGTCTGTTTTATTTGCGTTACAGTTTCCCCCGGAGCTGACACAGCCTCAGTGCTCGTTCTACAGTCTGAGTCCTGGATCTAGAGCCTGTGCGTCTGTGGCTCTCAATGTGGGCCTCCCCAAGGTTTCTCACTTTTTCCCCACAGTTTTGTAAAGCTGTTTCTTGCCAATGTAGAAGGGTCGAGTGACATTTAGTGGTCATCCCGCCCCCAATGGACCAATAGCTCCTATGTGTTTGTTGTTAAAGCATTTCCTGTCTTCAAACTGTTTGATTATCTGATCTTAAGTCCACTGAGCACATTGCTGTTGTGTTGTGAATTGAAAGTTATATAAATACATGGAAAATACATTTAAAACCTTGATACACATACAAGAACAAATATATTTTCAAAAACAATGTACTTATTGAATGTCCCTATAGCATGCTACACTTCAGCGTATGGGTTTTGAAATACAGCTTTTGCGAACAGAAAATGAAAGCTTCGGGACGGTTCTGATTTTTTTGCCACTTTCTGCAGTTTACGGTGGACATCACACACTCAGACAAACAGCAGCTCATGGAGATGTGTAAAAAGAAGTGAGAAAAGACATGAAAGCAAAATATTGATATGGTACGCACACTAAATGTAAATACGTTTATCAAACCTGTGGTGGATAAAATAATTCCCCTCGGCTTCCATGTTTGAATGGACAGACTGTAGGGTGTAGTGGTTCTTTTGGCACCCCCTCCTCTTTTGCTTGTTCTTTGTTGGCCTCCACATATCTTCTAATCCTAAATAGAAGTGCTAATAATGTTGATAATTTCTTTGGTCATGTATCTATCTATGTCACTGATGGATTTGTTCATAACAACAGTCAAGGGCGAGGCAATTAGAGAAAAAAAAATAGCTACTGTTTGGCAATCATTGAAGCAAGGGTGTGTAACTTTTATATCTTGCAATCCATATAGTTTTTGTCCCAATAGAAACAATCTAAAATAAAAGGTTACATTTTGACCACAACTTTATGTCTTCCTTCCATTAGAAAACACATTAGTCACTATATGATAAAGAAAATATGTTATCTATTGCAAACTTGCTATGTCACTATTTTACTGTCACTTTTTCACTTTTCCGTCTGAAAAAGCTGATCTAAAGATGTAACGGACGGCATAAAAGAACAGAACTGAGAACAGCAAGGGACTAGTTAAATGGACTTTACTACACATTTTGCAGATATAAAGTCAGATACTTCAGCTTTAAGATCGCACTTCTATTGAAATATCACTTCACATCCTGCTGCTGCTCTGAGCTCTGGCATTGATCACACCACACAAGCTTTCTCTCAAATAAAACTGTAGTATTTGAAAATGTCTAATGTCTTCTTCTGTATGAGCCGCTAATGTTGAAAAAAGTGGATCAAAACGCAGTGCGCCAAACGCCTGTGTTGGGTGGGAGCCTGAGGGGTGCGAGCGCTTCTACCAGGGTGCAACATTTCTCCTCTAATCTCGTTAACTCAATTGCAATATGCCTTTAATTCAGTTTCTGGAGACAATTGAAGCTGATTTGCCTAAACTGCTGTTGTATTAAACCTCTTCAGACTGTTTCAGACTAATTGGTGATGTAACACAACGCGGCGACAAGCTCTTATTACCACTGTGTTGTTCGTCTGAATTTGTCAACAAACACACAAGGATTTTGTAGAGTGAACAAAAAAGTGAGTTTTGATTTGATATTCATGAGAAAACAAAAAAAATACTCAATTTGGATTAGTTACTTCACACATTGGATAACAATAAACCTGCGTGTGAAAGCCTGATCCTGTTAGTTCTCTGAAGCTAAGCTGGGCAGGACCTGGTGAGTGCTGTGATGGGAGACTTTCTGGGAACACCAGGTGCCACTTTGGGGCGGCTGAGCAAAACTGTTGTTGTGTCCTTGCGCAAGACACTTTACCCACAATGACTAGAAGGAGTCTGGAGGTGGTTGGAGGGGCTGAGGGAAAGTCTGCACCAGGGCAGCGGTGAATGGAGTGAAAAAAGCTGTAAAAAGCACTGTACGAAACCCATTATTATTATCATTACAGTGTAGCTCTACTCTAACGGTGTATGATGGATATTGCTCAAAAGTTAATTTGAAAAGTACAGTGGCAGAGTTTATGTGGAGTTTATATATTCTCCATGTGTCTGCGTAAGTTTCCTCCGGGCGCTCCAGTTTCCTCCAGGAGCTCCAGTTTCCCCTACCACTAAAAACATGTCCAATATAATGATGATATTAGTTTCAAATTGTAAGTTTAATCCAAACTAAATGGATTTTTAAACCTTGATTGTTCTATGTTGACTAAATACGACATAAAGAACTAATTTAATAAACGTTTATACACATCGTCGTACACTAACTCACACAAAGCTAGGAATAATAATTTTAAAAAAACTTCATTATTGCTTCAACAAAGAAAAGCCAGATAAAGATACACTCTAAAAAGCATATTCCTTTGAAACCAGCTCTGACGTACATGGTAAGTACTATAAAGTCAGCTAATCGTTGCTCCCAGTGGACAGTAATATACATTTTCTAATTTGTGCATTAAGATGTGGAGGAGATAAGGGCAGCGGCTGGTTCTCTTCAAAATCCCCGTCTTCATCACATCTAATGCGGCGGATTACATTTGCTTTTTCCCACACACGGTTAACACTGGCAGAAACTGGAGGCATTCAGCGGGGAATACATTTCTACAATACGCTGCAATGTTGCGAATAATGTCAGTGACGTTCAAGTTGGTGTAGAGTGAAGGGAGGTTCTGGTGGTTCAGGTCAAGTCAAGTCAATTTATATTGTATAGCCCTAAATCACAACACTAGTTATCTTGGAGGACTTGGAGGACAACCGTTGAATTTGCCAACACAGATCAGGGAATCAAACAGTTCAAAGTCAAGAAATACAATGATAGAAAACACATTGGTATTGGTCCATAAGGTGCAGACGACCAGTGGTAATGGTACATAACCAGATGACCATAATCTGGTTATGTATAGCCTGATCGTACCACACTATTGTACTAAGGCCTGGATTTTCCCCATTGGCCTCGGTCTACAGGTGGGAGGGGTTAACTCCTTTGGTCAGATTGAAGACCCAGACGTACATGCAGGAAATGATAATTGAGTTTGAAAGAAGGAAAAGAATGATTGAATCGTTTAATTTGAATTTGTGCAGATGAAAAAGTTACATCTTTTGCGATACTGGAAAGGAGCAGACAGAAAACTTCAAGTCAAGTTTCCAATCGTGGCTGTTTATCTGTGTCACAGACCTGATCCTTTGATGGAATGAGCTGCGGAAGATTGCATTTAATTCATATATATATATATATTTATTTTTTTTACACAGAGTAGTAACAAAGTGATTATTTTCAAATAGTAAACCAAGACGAATCCAGACGATCACTTTTTTAAACGTTTTTTTCTCAAGTTTATTTTCCGTTACACATTTTTCAAGGGTCATTGAAATTTGTGTTGATTATTTTTCAAAAATGATTACTTTTTAAATCAAGTTACTTGTGGGAGTTCATCTACTGCTTTGTCACTGATGACCTTTCAGTTTCTATATAACTGGCGTCACAGTAGAATTATCAAATCACAGAACCAGATGGTTGTTTAAAATTTCACGAAAAATGCATTTTAAATCTTTTTTTTTCTCCAATCTATTATAGTATTTTTTGTTTTTGAGTTAAAACCTTTTTAAAGTCCATAAATTCCACTTCAGTTCCATGCCTCCTGGTCTTGACCCAATTAACAACAATTTGAAAATGCAACTTGAGATGGGACATAGCCCCATAACAGCTGTTCTGTGATCATAGGCAATGGTTTGTGGTTTGTGCTGAGGAAAAAAGTCTGAGAATGCGCTGGATATCTGCTAAACGAAAGTGACATGACGCACTAATGAGACAACTGCACATTACAGTCTGTCTGAGAGGGGGAGGTGACCGGGGGGAGCGAGGGGGAGACTGGAGTGCATAATATGGATGTTAATGAGAGCAGAGATGGTTTACCGGGACATGACAGATTTAACCTCTGAGCTCAGGAACAAGTAGGCTCACAGCAGGAGACGTGAGCTTTAGAAGAGACAGCAAGAGAGAGAGAGAAAGATAGAAAGAGAGAGACGCTTGTGAGGAATACACTACCAGTCAGTTTAAACCTTGTACACTTAAATTCTTGTGCCACAACACATTTCTTTTGTCTATGCGTGTAAGGAGCGTGTGAGTCTATATTTGAGTATTTGAGAGTAGACCTATGATCATGTAGGCTCTTATTCAAGTTCTTTTTTGTTTCATTAATACAATATGTTTGTCCAAACAGAAACAGTTTTTTGTAAATAAGTAACTTTGTGAACAAATCAGGTCACAACACGCTGTCTTCATCCAACCATTTTCTTCCCCTTGTCCCTTCCTGGTGGGACAGGCCTCAAATACCTCCCCAGAGTGGCACCCAGGAGACAATCAGAAAAGAGCCAGAGCCTCCTCAACTGGCTCCTATCTATGTGGAGAATCAGTGGCTCTACTCCGAGCTCCTCCTGTCCCTCTCTAAGGGAGCGCCCATCTACATGTATCCGCAATCTCGTCCTTTTGGTCAAGGTGGGGGCGTAGATTGACTTCTGCTGTCTTCATTGTATTATACAACTTTTTAACTCATATATACTGAGAGCTGATTGGCTGAGTGGAGGTGATCCTTTCTTTTTCACTGCAAAAGTTGATCTTAAGATGTGACAGAGGCCAAAAATACATACAAGTGCATAATGAAAGGTTTAGTCTATTCAAAGTGCTATATACTTTTAAGTTAGAAAAGCTATAACCAGTGCAGAAAGACTCAATCTTCTCTGTCTTTGTGATTCAGTCAGGCCTATAGCGCTGCTGTTTGACTGACAGGTGCTTGGCTTCTCTTGACTTCAGAGCATCCTCGGGGGGCAGCGAGGGGTCAGGCTGTGTTCAGGGGGCCAACGTGGAACCCGCTCGTCCACAGTCACGCCTCATTAGCAGATGGTGAAAAGGTGTTGAGTTACATCTGCCACGAAACGGCATTGTCCAACAAACACGTCCCCAGTCAGCTCGACACTTCCACTGCAATTACCCTTCCCCTGTCCCGCGAGATGACAGCTGACAGCCCCCAAAAGACCAAAGTCAAAGGAAAAGAGAGCGAATGACGGAGGGGTGATGGTCGGGGGTGGCTTTCTGGTGGAAAAGGTGGTCCCACGTCAAGCAGGAATGAAGAAGTTCTGTCACCTCTCGAGAAATAAATGGGAAACTTCAACACGACTCGCAAGACTGCTCTCCTCGGGTCTAAAATAAGCAAAAGTGTAGACGGATTTCTTTTCAGCACAAACTTGATAATTTGTTACCGCTTTCAAAAGACAAATATGACAGCGTGGAATTACTCTGCCACTACAGGGTTAGTCATTTGCAAATGCCATAAAGTGAAGGTATAAATCACTGCCGTTGGATCCACTTAATCTAATGTTTTGCCGATGTTTTGGAACAGCATGGCCACACCTAAAGGCCCCCAGAAGTGCTGTAAGCTAGTGATGGAAGTGGCTGCTGCGTGGAGTGATCGTAATGTCTCCAATTTGCGACGTCTTAGAAAGAAACCCTGAAAAGAAACTCGATGTCTGTGGCACTTGCGAGTCTTACCTGCAGAAGACTTCAACCAAAACTTTGAAAACCTGCCCATGAAAGTTGATTAAAGTGCAGACTACTTGACATTTGGAGGCCAATCAGACATAAAGGCTTGACATTTGAATGTGGTGAGGGCTTTTGAGCTGGCGGATGGAAGTGGAAGTTTGGACACCTGTTCAAACTAACACTGATGGATATATATGCTTTTTAATCGTATAATAGAAAGATATCTATTTGCAAGAACCAAACCAGGATGACGAACGAGACGAGGCTGAATGCAGGAACCTGACATTTTAACTCAAATTATTCCCATTTCCAATATATTACAGAGTTCAGGAAGGTTCATCTTGTCATATTTGTAGATAAAGTAATTTTGGTTCTTCTGTGTATAGCAGAACCAAATCGCGACAGTAATAATAGTTCTGTATGTTTTTCAATTGTCAAACATATTTTAAAAACAATGGGGTACAAACATATTCTGCAATGCATAGTTTGAAATGAATTTGAACAAAATAGACTCGTGATTCCCCTCTCACTCCAACACACTCACTCAGACAAGACGCAGGCCCATACACACTCTGACCCTACACCTCCCCCCATTACTTGCTCTGTGCTGAGGAAGATGGTATTTCAACAAGCCAAACAGATACATAACATCTGTACAATAGCATTTTCTAAACCAAAAAGCGAAATGTTGATGGACCACCTTGCTCAGCCAATCAGAGCAAGGTTACATATTTTTGAAATTAGAATGCGGATGCCACAATTGGTCGTTCAAATGCAACTCTCTTTAATTTTATACCAAAGAAAAGCCACAGGCAGGATTTGTAATGTAATGGAAGAAATCCAACTCCACAGGCTAAACCTATACAGACGTCAGCTTCACAAAGAGTCCATCCATTTGATCATGTTCTAAAGGGTTCAGCAAAATGTTCTGTGCATTCCTACAGCTCACACATTTGACATAAATTCTTATAGTCACAGAAAATTCATACACCACTAACATAACCTATAGACTATTGCTTCATCCATCCTCTATTCAAACAGTAATTTTGTATCTTGTTTATATTGATTGAAATATATGTTTGAAAAAATTATTACCAGACCATACCTTACAGGTGTTCGCTTTTACCACTAACACCAACTGTAAACGAGGATCACACGACGTGGCGGATTATTAGCACACCCCAAAGTGACTGATGGTACTGTCTGTCCCTTAATTTATGCATTGCTTCTTGTCACCAGTGTCGGAGCGGCTAAGACTTGACTTTTTTCCCTTCTTCTCAGTAAGTCAAGATGAAGAGAGGGAGCGAGATGACGGCAATAACAGCTTTCCGCGAGTGCGAGCGTGGATTTTGTGCTTTCCTTCTCCTCCGACCAAATCCGCGCCATTTCAGGAGATTAACCCCGGCACGCGATAAATGTTCAACTTCCTCTACCCCTCCAATTTCCCCTTTCCGGCTCGAAACTCCAGAAGCCAGCGCGGTATGTAAGATAAAAAATGATCACCTAATTCAGTCAAGCACAAAATACAATCCGGCAGGAGAGGAGTGGAGAAAAGCCAGGCAGAGGAGCGAGGCTTGTGTCGCTACAGTGTGCACCTCCACTCCAATGCGGCCCCTCTATCAATTATGATTAAATGAAGCACTTATTCAGACCTGTGCATAGCAAATAGGCCGCGCCACTGTCTGGATTCCCGGTCTTTTTTCTTGGATTAAGCGCTTTGTTCGGCTCTCCCGGCTATCCACAATGCACCTCGCGTGGCAGCTGTTGATTGCTGAAGGTGCCCTCTGCAGATTGCCGCGCCCGCTAAGCTATTTAAATGGACAAATGCTAATAAATTGCGGCGATGATTGCCTTTCAACTTCCTCCAAACGTGCGGTTAAGCAGCTGGCACTCACAGGCTAATGCTGGATTAGAGCTAACTGCTAAATGTTGCGCGGTAAAGCTAAGGGTCTGGTCTAGATGCAGGCGTTGTTGATCTAAGCCAATTTGAAATATCTTATTGGTTCAATTGTGCCCGTAGGATGGGAGAATCTGTTGTGTTGTTGTATATTGTTGTAATGTACAGTGATTGAAGAGTGGAACTATATCTGGGGGAATGAATGTGGCTACACACTACACTACAAATGGCTCTAAAATAGATGTATGGTTGCTATGGCTTTATTGTCAATGGTTTACTGAAGTATACCACACTTTGAATCTTTGTTTACAGTCTAGGATTAAGCTAATGGGTGCTCGTATTGCATACAGTAAACATTTGTTAACATACTGTCGCATTCTTTGCCATTGGCAAACGACAACCTGCCAACTCTTGACGTCACCGACAGCTATACCTACAACACCTGCCTCCCTCGCTCACTGATTGGTCGGATGGGATTCAACCAATGTAACCCAGGTGGTACATGCGGAGAAATGATAAACCAGGCTAAGTCGTACAGGGATTATGTAAACCTTCCTTTGATTTGAGAAAGATTTTATCAATGGCTGATCAATGAATTTTATTGTATTGTCTTTTATTTTTGAGTTAAACATTTATCTTCCCCGGCCCTACCCCTTTATACCAGCCCAAAATTTAAATGCTTACTCTGTGACAAATATTTTGACTACGAATCATAAATCCATAAAAAAACAGTTGAATTGAAATAATCCATTTCTGATCAAAAGCTATTTGAGTTTAATAAAGAGATAAATCATTGAGCTGTCAGTGTATAACTTTAAGAGAGATTACCCAACCTTTGGGCCAGTTTGACTTAAAGCTGGGATAGAAAACGTACTTTCTCCAAACGTACTACACATTTTTTGTCCAAACATAAATAGTCTTATAAAAGTAAACTATAGTGAGCAACATGCTGTTCCCTATTTTATCAACAAAGCTGATTGACTGAATGAGAGTGGTCCTTTGTCACTTCTCTGTCTGAAAAAGCTGATTTAAACTTGTGACAGAGGCCAACAATACATCCATGTGAAAACTAACAAAGTCACCAAAGTGTTTTTAGAGCAAGTGGATTTTATTACATTGTTCAATCTTTGTGTTAGAATTTGGTACCACATCTTGAACTCAAAACAATTCAAGGCCTTTACAAAGGCAAAACCACAGTTGCCATAATTGAAAATCACGAAACCAACAACCACACACTTCTCTCCTTTATCCCCCAACATTCACCATATTTCTCCCATTTGCTTCCCATAGAAGCCCAGATATAGTGGTGTTAGTGCGACTGAACTGCAGCCACGCTTTGATTCAGCACTTGACTGGATGCCACGCGCTCTTCATGTATTTAATCTGCTCTTTTCAATGTGCTGGTGCCAGACTCTATCAGCGCTGGCAGTCGATCTGTGCATGAACTAAACCTCGGAGGGCATGTTATTACAGCGCTGAGGAGCCGTCCAAAACACTTCATCAGCCTCCGGTCTCTCGCAAGATCCATTTAGCCTATTAGTCTCTTGGATAAATACCTGAGAATGATCTGTTAAGAGTGTAGCATTCATTACGAGACAAATATGAAATAAAACGAGGTGCGAATAATGCTTAGTAATTGTATTAACTGCAGCTGTAGATTTGGAAATTGAGCTAAGTATCAGAATTGGTAAAAGTACACAGTCTTTGTCTCTTTAGTCTCTGACCCGCAAGTCCAAGTCAAGTCCAATTCCCGCGCTCAGGAGTCCATCTCTGAAAGTACAAGCAAAACTTTTTTTTACAGAAATACAACCGGTTTGTAACAAGAGTCTTGCAAAAGTAAAATGATATACTTCGATATCTGTGTGTCTGTGAATAAAATTGGCGCTTTGGGCTGAGAGGGGATTGGCTGAGTGAGGGTGGTCCTGTCTTTTTAACTTTTATGTCTGAAAAGGCTGATCTAAAACACAGGGGGATTTTTGCACATGTATTCCAATGTGGTTTTACTGCAAATGGCAAATAAACTGAATATGAAGATGTGACAGAGGCCATCATGCCATGTATGTGATCAAACAAAGGAGGAACGTGTTAGATGGATTTTACAACATACTGTGGTTCATGTTTTGTGGTTTGAAAGTTAGGTACCCCAGCTTTAACTTCCTCTTATTCCAACCTGCCTCTATAAGTTCTCACAACAAGGAGTCAAAGCCTAAGACAAGGGCAGCAATTGACTTTAAAACGACCATTATTTATAAGATTATCAATTGGATTATTTTTCATACTTGTCCATGTACAATGCGGCAAAACTCCCCAATCTATTTCAGACGAATAAGAGATCCAACATTTGTGGATCACTCAAGCAAATGAGAAAAGGAAAATAAGATGTTAAAAGATGATTTTGCACATTTTCAGCCCTTAAACGTGTTACGCCATCTACAGTATTGATTTAATCCAAGATGCCACTGAGGTACATTCCAAGCAAAGCAAAAACGTATCGCAGCATTACTTGACAAGTGTGTATGCAAATGTATTACAAAAGCACTCGAGTCGGAGGAGGAGAACAGAGAGGCAATCACATTTAGTTCAGTTCCTGGTGGCCAAACGTCCTCCTACACAGCTGAATAATGCATATGGCCCACTGTAGGACTAATTATTGTTCACCAACTCCAACAACTCACTCCCTCTGTCTCCTCTGCAGCTCGAGTTAATGTGTCAAATGTGTGGGTTAGATACAAAAACGAGGAATCTTTAGTTTGACCACTCGGTATCTGACAGAAAATTGTACCAAGCTTAGAAAGTGGGCTGTTTTATTGTATACAATGTGTAGCAAGGAGACAAGTTTCCATAAAAAGTTCAAACTATTTGTACAATAATTGCACTGTTATGAGGCCATCAACTTTTGTCTAGTTGTTTGTAATTTAATTTAGTGTATACATGCTCGAATTAGTATCTAGTTTTGTTACTAAAACTGGTACTGATTCAAATCTGATACTTTTGTCCGCCCAACCACAGTGTGATTTATAGTAAAAAACAGCATCATAAGCCTGTAAACCTGGTGGTACCGAAAAATAACGGAGGTAAAGTGACTGAACTGCAAAGTCCTGAAACAAAAAAAAGCAGTGTATTTACTCAAACAGACAGAAAGAATGAAAAGAGGGAATGGCATATTTGATTTGATGAATGCCAAGTTTTTAGTAATGTATCATCAGAACCATAAAGTGAAAAGACCATCATCATCTGTTCAGTCATTACATTCAGACCTGTTGTACATGTTTTTAGTGGTAGGGGAAACCGGAGCACCTGGAGGAAACCGGAGCAGGCACTGGGAGAGCATAACAACTCCACACAGAAGGACAGGACCTTTTTGCTGTACATACGCAGTTCAATTCAATACACATTTCCGTATAGATTGTTTATATTATTAATCACAACAGCAGTCGTCTTGGTGGACTTTACAAAGGTGTCGATTCCTAAACCACAGATCAAAGAATCAAACATTTTGAACACAGAAAATGGAGAAAACAAACACATAGAAGCCATTGGTCCAAATAGAGAGTGGAATGACCAACGTCCATGTAAGTAATTACTAACTTAATGTAAGGTTTGTTTATATAGCGCATTATACAAACAAAGGTTAATCAAAGCTCAAAACAATTGTTCAGAGTTCAGATAGTTTTTGCATTCTCTCCACACACACTGTGATGACGGAAGCAAGTCGCCGAACATATCTGCGCATCATAAATCACTCTGAAATCAGATGTTGCCCAATGGTATCATGCATAATTTCAATACCAGTAATTTTTGATTGCATTTAAGAAGATTTGCAAATTTTTGGTCAAAGCTGGACAGTGGCATCATAGTCAACAAATCAAAGTCAAAGCCATTGTCCATGTCTATAGATCACTCTAAAATAATCTGCTGAGAATGTAAAAGACATGGGAAAACAAATATAACACGTTAAAATGATTGAGGCTGCGAGGACTTCTGGATAAACCGAACCAGATCAGGACGAGCCAGACAAACCCAGACCCAACTCGAGGCCAAATCAGAGAATCCCCTTTGTCTCACACGGGTTGCTGTAGCTGCGTGCTCTAGACATTCTGAGCTCAGAGGTGGGACTACCCTGCTCTCCATCTTGTTGGCACCACGTTCACCTGCCCATTCTGTGGTCCGCGACCGCTTCGCCTGCGCCATACAGATAAAAGCTAAAATGAAGGTTTTTTGTTTTGTTTTTTTGGAGAGGCACAAAACAAGTTCATTAGTGAGAAATGTCACTTGACGGACCGAACCTCCAGTGTGGACTAATGACCTCATGTTGTTGTCAGATGGGTTGCCATGTATTGGGGAGGTTTTGCAGCTTATACCAAGAGAGTCGTGAAGACCTAATTGGACAACCAGGACAAGTTGTTCCAATGTAAGGTCAAGACAGGCCCGTATTTGAGCTGTGTTGTCAAAATAGGCCATATTTTTTAGACAATAGTGTGTAATTTTCAACACGAAAGAATCAGTTTCCTCCTTATTCTTATCCTATACCTTCGAAACCGATTCAATATGTCCATCTACAATACATGTGTTTTCCTATTCTCCCCATGTAAGCTGTTCGAATAGGTTTCAAGCCTATATTTGGGATAAAACATGACTTTTGGATAGTACTTAGATAGTTTGGATAGCCATAATTTTCATGTCGAATGGAAAACTTGTCATGGCTTTTGCACAAGTCGACAAAAAACAAAAAGACGCATGGAGTAAATGAGACAGTGGTCATATTTCTCGACTGCAGTTCACAGAGCCTAATGGCCTCTGGCATAATTTCAATACCTGTAATTTTCTAATTGCATTCAAGAAGATTTGCACATTGTTGGTCAAAGCCGGGCAGTGACATCATAGTTAACAAATCAAAGTCAAAATGAGACTTGTAGACGATCTATATTGAACCAAATACATTTATGAAGACATGTTTGATTTATTATCCAATAGCTGCAAGTGTAAAACGTGAATCAATGATCAACCTCTCATTTCACTGCTGCACTTCGGAAACTCATCAGTGTAATCTTGTTATTTTCAGGGCGTCATCTTTTGTCTGATAACACTAAACGCATGGATTTAACTTTTATGTATACTTCCTTTTCTTTTCAAGTCTGTTGTGGTGCTGTGTTACCAGTGTGCCATGGCGGGTTGGAGTGCCTTGAGAAATTGTGTGACACATTCATTGACAAATGAATACTTCTTTGATACACTTTGACTTGCTATTCTTAATAAATCCTGCAGAGTCTCAGGCGGTGGTGTGATTTTTATTTTCAATACAATAGGCCACTTGATAAAAAGGTTGGGAACACTGGAGTCAAGAACGAGAGAAAAGATGTTTAGATGCATAGTGATATATTTGAATTAGATTGAATTAAAACAAAAACGTTAATAATGATATATAATCGTGAGAGGCTTTTAAAAAAAAATCACAATTATAAGAATATATGTTTTTATTCTTTTGTTAATTTGTCTTAATTTTCAATAGAAACAATAAAACCACAATATTGTTCTAGTAGTGGTCTAAATGTGGCGGAGCGTCAGATAAGGAACCAAAAGGCGGATAGCACTCTCGCCTCTCAGCAAGAAGGTCCTGGATTCGAATCCTGGTTGGACCAGGGCCTTTCTGAGTAGAGTTTGCATGTTCTCCCTGTGTCTGCGTAGGTTTCCTCCGGGTGCTCCGGTTTCCCCATCCATCCATCCATCCATTTTCTTCCGCTTTATCCGTTGCCAGGTCGCGGGGGCAGCAGTCTAAGCAGAGACGCCCAGACTTCCCTATCCATACACACTTCCTCCAGCTCGTCCGGGGGGACCCCAAGGCGTTCCCAGGCCAGCTGAGAGACATAGTCCCTCCAGCGTGTCCTAGGTCTTCCCCGGGGCCTCCTCCCAGTGGGACGTGCCCGAGGTGTCCGGTTTCCCCTACCACTAAAAATATGTACAATAGGTCTGGCATGTGCCTCCTGTTCAGGCACCCCCACTCCCAAAAAATAACAATTGTAAACCGCTTTGAGACTCCGATGTGAAAAGGCAGTATATAAATAAAGATTACATACAGATTACATACAAAAGCCTTCATTATTTACTGAATTGTATGGTATTGTTTAGAAATAAATATCAAACTGTATTAGGTACATTGAGATTTGTATCTTATCTGCCCCATACCCAGCCTGTCTCCAAATATGTATGGACCTTACTGTACACATTCAATTCTAATCCATTTGTTTTTGCTGAATTTCACACGAGGACTTAACTTGAGAAGTGTTATGATAAAAAAAGTTGGTGTTTTTGCTGAGCCCCATGCCGCCCGCCACCCCTGATGTTACAAATCTACTGTTATTCCTCTTGCTCAGGTGAGTCCAGAATGCTCTGTCGGCTCCAATCTCTTCCACCTCGGTCTCACGCTGTTCCTGAAATGATCCGACGGCGAGAGGCTTTCCCCACTTTTCCCCCGTGTTGTTTTATTCATCCGGCGCTGGGTTCATTTGCCAAGTCCGCGGTTGTAGATTTAAGAAGACAAACGAAGCCGCAAATCCGGTTGAACGGCGCGGCAGGACGATAAGTGACATTTCGCTCAGTCGCCTGGTTAATCGCAGAGAAAAGGAGGGAGGGATTTCCGTGTCTTTAGGCAGATTTGGTGCTTGGGAATGTTGCGGAGAGGCTTTGAAGTGCTTGTTGTCTCCCCAAAGAGCCCCAGAGGAAATGTTTTGCACTAAACCACGAGGTACATTCAAGCGAACATGATGTAATACAGTTGGATTGGGGCTGGGCTGGTGTTGAATCCAAACAGTTGATAGATGTCAAGGAAGTAAAAGAGAAATATCAAATGTAACCAAACCAGAATTCCTTTTATGACTCATTCTACTTTACTTCACTTTACAATATAGGACATCTATTGTTGTATTTGACCCATCCCGGAATGCCCCTAATCCATTTCTGGGTCAGGGGGGTGGCAGTCAGTCAGAGCAGCACCAGCCCGTGAGTCCACAGGAGTCGTGATCTTTCAGCGGGGGATTCAAGCTAAGTGGAGTTAAGTGTCTTGCCCAAGGACAAAACAACAGCAAACATCAGTGAGAGTCGTGAAGTAGGTCTCGTGGTGGGCTCGAACCCATGACCTACAGGTCCAAAAGGAAATGACCACTATGGCCACTATGACACAAAGACCACCATGTAGATGTCGAGGCTCGGTTTGGTTATGACTACCGTAGTTGGGGGATTTTACCGATGCGTAGGGGGCACCGGAGCACCTGGAGGAAACCTACACAGTCGCTGGGAAAACATGAAAACGAGTCTTGCGGGGAGTCAGTTTCATTGTTTTACTCTCTGCAAATCCATTAAAATGACAAGTACTCCTGTTGCTACTAATTCTACTCCTGCTGCTACCTCTACTACTACTACTACTACTGCTGCTGCAACTAATACTACTACTGCTACTAATACTACTTCTGCCGCTGCCTCTACTACTACTACAACTACTGCTACTCTTTCTGCAACTGCTGCTCCTACTGCTACTAGTACTACTGCTGCTACTACTACTACTGCTACTACCATTACTGCTGCTGCTACTACTACTCCTACTGTTGCTTCGACAACTATTGCCCACTGTTTTACTTAATTGAATCTGATTAATGCTTTTGTAATTATTAAAATTCAAAATGTTTGATGTAATTTGCTCTGAGAGATTTTCTTTACTGAATGTGTGAGATGTGAATGATACGGTCTCATTGAGCTGTTATTTTTGTTCAAAAGAAACAACATTTGCTGATCACTGACTTGAGAGGCCGAGCACAGAACGATACTGAACAGATTTCTTTTACAACATTGTTTTAGCTCCTTTATATTTCTTCAGATGTACTCAATATAGAAAAATGAGATAGTTTATCGCTTCATAACAGACAGAAGCAAGTTTTATCTGTCTTTAAAACATGACTGAGGCGAACGATCGGGGTTAAAACGTTTGGGGCACTTTTAGGTTACTACTGGCCGAGTTTCAAAGCTGCAGGTTTAATAACGCCATGCCGCTCCAAGAAGCTGTATCATTCCCAGTCATACTTGGCCAATTTGTTTGTGCTTCCTGAGTCACATTTGAAACCCTGCCACGCGCCTACTCACGGTGGCAAATTTAGCCGTAAAGACAAGGCAGGTGCCAGCAGAAGGCGCATGTTACCTATGCCAGAGCTGCAGGGGCTGGCAGCAGTGGCACTTACACTTCAGGCTGTCACATGGAAGAATAACACAAGTCCTGGAGCTTTTAGAGAGAAAAGACAGACCCTCACTGCTCCGTCAAGGCCCAAAATGCACCAATTATAACTCCGAAGTGGACATTCTCTTGGTAACGGCTCACGTGACTTGATGAAATGGTAATAATAAAGGCGTTTGAATGGTTCGGTTACAAGTTGTCGGATCAGTCTTTCCGTTGTCACTGTATTAGAAAAGTGGTTCTCCAGAACTTTTTTCATCAAGAACCAGCAAAGAATTTTTTCACCTCCCAAGTATCACCCAATTTAAATAAGGCAAGAGAAGGCAAGTGTATCTGTATAGAAGAGAACAGACATGAGGAAACGCAAAGTCCTTAACACAACAAGATAAGAAACATCATACACGGCATTAGCAGCATAAATAATCACAGTACATTAAAAGAGTGAAGATACAATCCCTCAGTTGAATGCACAGCTAAACACAACTGTATTAACCTGGATTTCAACGCTGTCAGAGAAGAAGACTGTCTCACATTTTCAAGAAGGCTGTTCCATAATTTAGCAGCATCAACTCTCTCCCTAAAACCTTCAAACAAGGTCAGAAATCTAGGGGTAATACTGGACTCAGACTTAAATTTTAATAGCCACATCAAATCAGTAACATAGTGTCTAAAGCAGACCTGGAGATTCTTATCCATGCATTTGTCTCCAGTAGGTTAGACTACTGCAATGGCCTGCTCACAGGTCTGTCCAAACAGGCTGTAAAACAGCTGCAGTACATTCAAAATGCAGCAGCTCGAGTCCTGACTAGAACCAAGAAGTACGACCACATTAGTCCTGACTAGAACCAGGAAGTACGACCGCATTAGTCCAGTCCTCAGGTCCCTGCACTGGCTTCCTGTGGCTCAGAGAATAGACTTTAAAACAGCTCTGCTTGTTACAAGTCTCTCCATGGCCTCGCACCAAAATAAATTAGTGACATGTTAGTCCCACATGAACCAGCCCGGACTCTGAGGAGCACAGGGACTGGACTCCTGTTAGTGCCCAGAGTCAGAACTAAACAGATTCATGCTGCTAAAATCTGGAACAATCTTCCTGAAGACGTGAGACAGGCCTCCTCTCTGACAATGTTTAAAACCAAGTTAAAAACGGTGCTGTTTAGCTGTGCATACAACTGAGGGATTTTATATTTTTATCTTTCGTTTTAATGTTCTGTGATTATTTATGATTTTAATGCTATCTTGTTCAGCACTTTGAGTTGCCTTGTGTATGAATTGTGCTATACAAATAAACTTGCCTTGCCTTGCCTTGCCTTGCCTCAATATGAAGCAGTTTAGTTCTGACTCTGGGTAACAGCAGGAGGCCAGTCCCTGTGCTCCTCAGAGTCCCAGCAGGAGGCCAGTCCCTGTGCTCCTCAGAGTCCCAGCAGGAGGCCAGTCCCTGTGCTCCTCAGAGTCAGTGTAAAATTCACCTTTTGCTAGTGAAACTTAATGTTCACTAATGCTGTAATGAGTAAGTGGACCTGTAGCCTGTTTGAAGACAAATATGTGGAATAAATCTAAATCCAGGCTTTATCAAAGTGTTGGATGCTTTGTTCCATCAGAAGAAGTCCAGATTCAACCAGTGTTGCAGAAACACACATAGACTGTTTGACAATATGGCATTATACATTCTCACGCATGTCTATTCTATTGATACTTTCTAGAAGAGTTTTGTTGAGTTAATACATAATACTATCATTTTAAAGTTACTGAACCAGCTTCACCATTCGCACCATTCTCTCGGAGGCGCCAATGAAGATGCTTTTCTGCAGTAAGACTCTCCACGTTTTGTGAGAGAGTTTTGTCCAATTTTCGTATGACAAGCACTTGCGTCCTCTGTTAGTGCTATCATGCTAATACAAGTATACGCAACAGGTTCTCCATAACTTCAATCAAATAAATTGGTTAACCATGAAAGCTCCCCTCCCTCCCACACATTGTCCTCGTGTATGTCCCTGGTGCAAAGCGCTGACACATGGCTGGTATATGTTAAATGTTGTGTGGTTAGCGCTGGCGGCTGTAATTAACATGAGTATCTTGGTCAGCAGAAACACAGGAGCCAAAGTTAGAGGCCAGTGCTGTAGATGTGAAACTAATGTGTCTTGTTCTGCTCCACTTGAATCAATAGAAACACACGGTTAGCCCCGGCGGCCATGTTGGATCCCTAATGGCCCGTCGGACACGCGCTCTGGGATCTCACGTGGGTTTGTCTCAATGACGGCGCGCGGCGGAGGACGAATCAATAACGGGCAGCGAGCGTTGAGGCCGGTGTGAGCGCTCAGAGCCTGTCCTGCACCGTGCACGCTCAGCCACTTTCTGAGCTCCATGAAACGTGTCACTGAGTCTATTAAGAGAGACTTGAAAGCTTGAATCGAGCCATTACAATAAGCGCTACAAGGAAACATACAGTCCAAATTCAAGGAGCGGTAGAAGAAACAACACGAAAAATATAATTAAAGCTAAGTTCATTATAATTTAGGACATCAAGGGCCAGGTGGTTAATAAAAAGCATTCTTTTGAATATTGAATGAAATAGACATATAATGTATACAGTATGTCATATATATGTCACATATACACTCTGGTGTTTTCATACTGCAGACCCAAGTGTTTCACTCAAGTTGAAATGCCAAGACATCAGTAGGAAAGTTTGTCATGTTGAACCATGTCATGTGGTTCAGTGGAGTAAGGCTAACAACCTCCAGCTGAACGCATCCAAAACATGTGAACTGGTCTTTGATTTCAGTCGCAATAGTTCTCATTTGCCTGTCGCAATCGATAACTCCCAAGTGCAGATTGTAGAGGAGTGTAAGTTTCTGGGTCTAACTCTGTCTAATGACCTGAAATGGGTTAAAAACACTGACCGGGTCGTAAAGAAAGCCCGTCAGCGTCTCTACTGTACTTCCTGCGGAAACTTAGAGAATTTACCACTAACTCTAAGATTCTGCTGAACTTTTATCGCTGCACCATTGAGAGTTTACTTGTTGGTTCTGTGTCTGTGTGGTTTGGAAACATCACAGATAAAGAAAAGAGAGCTTTAAACAAGGTGCTCCGCTCTGCAAAGAGGACTGTGGGCTGTGAACTTCCTGTCCTGGAGGCTCTTTATCAATCCAGACTTTTTAACAGTGCCCTGAGAATTATCAATGACTCTTCTGGCCACCCAGGAAAAGCCTTGTTCCAGCTTCTTCCCTCTGGCAGAAGATACTGTTCCCTGAGATGCAGGACATCTCGTTATGCAAATAGTTTTTTTCCACGAGCTGTTAACAGTCTGAATAGAGCACTTTAATGTTTTTTTTTTGTTTTTGTTTTTTTGCACTCGTACAGATCTGTTTTAAGTTGGTCAACTTCACGGTGACATTTGTTTACTGTTTTTTAAAATATGTTTTATTTTTGTCTTTTAATGTTGTTTTGTGTCTGTACTTGTCCTGTGCACACTGGGAACTCATACAAATGTATTCCAATGTAGTAGTGTTACTGCAAATGGCATAATAAATGAATCTGAATCTGAATGAATCTGAATCTGAATCTGAATCTGTTGTTGGGACCCGTGTCGGCATTTCACAGGAGAGACTGGATCGTGCACTGCACTTTCTCAGTGCAGTGCAGCCAGTCTATTACAACGGACAACAGTAAGTTTGTTCATCATCCATGTAATGACGTTCAAAAATGTTTTACAAGACCAACTTTTTAAAGGAAAGAAAGGCGTGTGCAAAGGCCCAAATGATCACATGGTCCATGGGGGGGACCATGTGATCATATGGCCAAACTCAATAAGTGTGTGTATAAAGACAGGGCATGTTACGCTAGTCCTCAAGTTTTTCTTAGTATCAGGATTAGGGTGTGGCTTACCACACCCATAGGTTATAAATCTCCAACGCGCGGTCCGAGAATTCGATTCCCTGAAGAAGTCCCCAGGTTGAGGACGAAACGTCGGGAAAACTTGCTAAGAAGTACAGATGATGGGTGAGAAACCTTCCTTTGCTTCTACTGTGGAGGTGATGGCATTTTTGATGCCTTGGACTTTGTCATTAAAAAACTCTGCAAACTCATTACATTTGGTTTTGGAGGTAAGCTCTGATGGCATCTTAACAGGGGGATTTGTCAAATTATTTACTGTTGAGAACAGAACGCGTAGATTGTTACTGCAACTTTCGATTGTTTCGGAAAAATAAGTTTCCCTCGTTCTACGTAGCACACTGTTGAACTTGCACAATGCACAATTATGGTGAATGAAGAACATGGCTAGGCAAGGAAAAGCAAGTTTATGTGTATGGCACAATTCATACACAAGGCAACACAAAAGGCTGAACAAAATAAGATCAGAAATAATCACAGTGCTTTGTTTGACTGGTTTTTCAGAGAAGAGGCCTGTCTCACATTTTCAGGAAGATTGTTCTACATTTTATGTTTAGTTCTGACTCTGGGCACTAGCAGGAGTCCCTGTGCTCCTCAGAGTCTGGGTCGGTTCATATTGGACTAACATGTCACTAATGTACTTTGGTGCGAGGCCATGGAGAGGCCTGTAACAAGCAGAGCAAAGGAAGGTTTCTCACCCATCATCTGTACTTCTTAGCAAGTTTTTGGGAAAACTTGCTAAGAAGTACAGATGATGGGTGAGAAACCTTCCTTTGCTTTGACTAATCCCTGTACGACTGAGGGCTTACACAAACTGTAACAAGCAGAGGTGTTTTAAAGTCTACCTAGTTCTAGTCAGGACTCGAGCTGCTGGATTTCATAGTAGATAATAGTGTATAGGCGTTACACATTTCTCCAGTGTGAGATCAATAAAGTCTATCTTATTTTTTTCCAACAATGTTTCGTCACCAGTCACACACCTGGATATTTTATTGTAGAGCCATCCACCTAACATCAGCTACGTCTGGCACAAACATGTAGCTCCGCCCCCTCACTGTAAAAGTCCCTGTCTCAGTCCTGGATGATGTCATTGCACCACTATGACATCACACCCAGGGCAGTTATCTGTCTTTTTAGTACCGTTACATTTCTCATGTTGAATTCAGTTTTTTACAATCGCAAGTCTGTGTTTGCTTCCCGCATATTCAAAATTAGGAATAAAAACAATACAAATTCTACTCCTCCCTCTGGTGGTAGCATAGGGAGTTACAGGCAGAAAGCATGTTTTAGCTTTCATTCTTGTTATAGCATGTATTTTCTGCTATTGTCACATTCTAAAACATGAAATAACAAAGTAAATAGTCTCATTATACAGAATATTTCTTATCTAAATGCCTGACATTGATAGAGTTCTGTTGACCAGTTTGTACTTCCGGTGGTTTTGTCCACTCCTATAGTTTGTGAAGTGCTGGGTCAGCTGACACACTGACCTGGCCTGTCACATGGCCACTCCACTACTTCCTCCACTGTTATTATGTTATTGTGCTGACATGGCAGAGCCCCCGCCTCATGTGGAAGAATGAAATTGGATGAAGCGGCTTAACTGTGTGTCCCCTCGCTTGCCGTCCGCCCGGTGCCCACTGGAGATAAGGCTAATGAAGGGGACTTAAGCGGAGAATAGACTTGTCTTATTACAGCGTGCACAGAGGAGGAGCGCGAACAGCTAACAGCTCTCATGCTCTTAATGAGAACGAGTGTTTTACAAGTGCTGTGTCTCCAGAGGGCCGTGTGGGAGGTCTACAAGGATCTGACTCCACTAACTACTTTCCAAACCATGTTGCTTTCACCCAGGCCTGCCCCAGGACTCCCTCCGTCGGCTCGTGTCTTCACCTTCATGTTGCTGGACGCGCCGCTCGGACTCTCAATCATGTTAATCGCTGCTGCCCATTGTTCAGACGACTCTTTCTGGTCATTAATATGAATTTATGCTTTGGAGGACAATGCAATCAGCTCTAATGACATGATTTAGGAAGGCTGACAGCATGTGCTACACGTGGTGTCGAAAATATTAAAAGTTGTGGAAGGGACTTGAACTCATTGTTGTTGAGGTGTAAGACAAGGCTTGGAAGTCTAATGTACAACAAAGTCACATATTTCACAGTATTTTGTGCATGCCAATAAGAGTTCACGTTTAACGCATAAGTATTTGTGTTTTTGCACTAAAAAAACACACTTGTGGTTCATACTGACCTGTGGAGGGGGTTCCTCTAATTTCAAGAGTTTTCCTTAAAATGTAACAATATTCTTGGATCATGTATCAGAGTTACGGTTGACCTGTTTCTGGAATCATGCAAAATCATTTCTCGACAGATTCACGGTGTTGCTTTAAAGCTGG
Organism: Knipowitschia caucasica; assembly: GCA_964034765.1. NCBI lineage: Eukaryota > Metazoa > Chordata > Actinopteri > Gobiiformes > Gobiidae > Knipowitschia > Knipowitschia caucasica. The sequence goes on from OZ035843.1 coordinate 7,196,597, forward strand.
GGTACCTAACTTGCATATCACTTACAATGGTAATGTAATTAATCTAACTTTTTAATTACTCCGGCATTTGTTTTCACATGCTTGTATTTTGGCCTCTGTCCCATCTTTAGATCATCAGATTCTGATAATTTAAACGCATCCATGATCCACTGCATTAACCACAATTATACTGAAGGATCCATCCATTTAGAAAACATATGACAAAGACAACAGTACTGTATAATTAGGAAACCTACCTTTTCATAAACCATTAAACCAATGTCAGAAGCTATTTGACTTTTTGGATAGAAATTCTGTGTACGAAATTGCTTGGTAATCCGCCCCTGACGCTCGAGTGCATCTGTCACGTAAAATAAATGCTCTCTTTTTTTCCACATTTACAATTCACAAATGTCAAGCGGAGACGTTGGCCCCGGGCGTTTTCACATGATCAAATATGGGCTTTTGTTACAGGGATTACTCCATTATGTGATGAAGCACATTGCATTATCTGCCCGAACCATCAGGAAAATGACTCTGAGCATTTAGTCATTAGCGAGAGGTCGAGAGCCGTTTCATGACTTCTAAATGGTAAATAAGCAGTCATTCACCGGACATCGATGTTACTTAATGGGGGATTAGTCCAGTGATAATGGCCAGTGCAAACATAGGCTAGCAGGATTTATTATTATTATTCTGTTTAAGCGTTAAATAACACTTTTCTCCTTCTCTCTCCACAGTAAATCCGCTCATGCATCGATCGCAACATCCTTTAGGGCCTCCCTCCAGCAGAGACCAGCAGGCTTATCTGGCAAATCCATTAAAAGGTATGTTCCTCTTAAAAAAAAAAAAAAAAAAAACGTATTGCATCAACTCTACTCGGCTTTGCGTTTATGGGCAATGCTCTCCGTTACAACTGTTATTAGTAAATTGAAGAGCAGGCTTTTGTAAAGTTGATGACACAGTTATATAAGCAAAACTATTTTTATATTGAAACTGTTCTCTATGTGATATTTGTAGCATTGAGTGCGTTTACAAAGCACTTGTGAAAACGGAATTCTCCACGTCGTCCGATTCATTCCGATTGATAAAGACACTTGTAAACCTGTGCCAATTGAGGTGGAAAAATCCGGTCCATTCTGAGGAGCTGGAGCCAGATTCTACTGCGGTTGAGTTGCATGTGTACTTGTCTGTCGGATATTTATGAGACATTGGGCTGTGATGTGTTTAATGCCTAGCGTACATCGGACTGGCAACTGATTATATCCGTCGCATATGAGTTGCTACCCCGCACACATCGACAATCTGGCGAAAACGGACAACTCCTGTACCAGGCCAGTCTCAGGAATAACAGCGCGTACATCGACAGCAACTGGCCTCAACTACAGTGTGTTTTCTGACATAAACTGTAGAGGGCGCAATACACGCAATACACACATGTTGTTGGAGCGCGCACATCGGGTGATATCTCCGGATCTGAGTACAACTAGTTGCTGAAAAGAAGAACACGGGCAACTGACCTGAATCCGGAGATTAACTGTTTATCTCCAGTTGTAAGGGCGCTCACATCGACCGATTTCAGCAACTGATCATCTCCATCATCTCCTCTCAGTTGGCAAAAGCCGCCTTGCAACTAGTTGTCTCCAGTTACTCTGTTGATGTGCGCTAGGCTTAAGAGAACAGAGAAAAGCCAAACTTGTATTATAAATGTGTGTGTTTGGACGGTTATTTTTGACATTTTGTTCGGGATCACAGCACAGGCCCTCTCCGCACTTGTGTTGTTGTTTGGTTTTACGCAAAGCCAAAGCGAAACTTTACAGGAATCACGGTGCTTTCAAAAGCGGTGCGGAAACTCGATGATTTTGGCTGCAGCGGCTGAGAGTCTGTGAAAATCAAACCCCCAAAGTAAACATAATTTTGTGCGATTATATTTGCCAAATGTGTGCTTACGTTGTATGATATGATAGCAGTTTTCTTTACTTTTACAGATACAACGTTTGAGTAACGTGAGAAATTCACGAGACGTTTTTCTGACTGTATTTTTATGCATCGTAAAAAACACATGTTCATATCGTCGTTTGGTTTACAGTTGCTTGTTGAAGTTCCCAAGTCAAGCTCCTGTGCTTCATACGTCACGGTTCAACACGTCACTTTAGCCTCAGCTGTAAACGACACAATCTAATTTCAAAATGCTAATTATTTTCGTAACCTGTTAATGATGTAATGGGGGAACATAACTTGACATTTACCAGAGTGCAAGGCATTTAGTCATCCATTTTTGCTTTTGTGTTCTTTTGGCACTTGGATGTTTAGTAAGAAAAAATAATGATCATGTTTTTTTTGTTGGATTTGTGTTGTGTAATTTAATATCACTATATTATTTGTGAAATTTAGGCCAAAGATTATCATTGTTGTGCTAATAGGCTTTGGGTTAAGCCTTTGTCATTGTCTGCAGTTTTCTCTCTTTTAGCAAAATAAGGGATTTTTTTGGTACCATTGTTCTGGATTATTTTGGGGGAGGCAATTTCCATTTTGTTCATATTTTTGTTATCGTATCTTATATTGGTTATTTGCGCAACAGAAACATGAAGGCATAGGCTTTGAACCATCAATCCATCTATCCATCCATTTCTTCCCCTTAATCCATTTCTGGGTCGGGGGGTTGCAGTCAGAGCTTCACCCAGTCCACAGAGCACCAGCCCCTCACTGATCCTCCTGCAGGTGGTGAGTCCACAGGAGCTGAGATCATTCAGCGGGGGCTTCAGGCAAAGTGGGGTTAAGTGTCTTGCCCAGGGACACAATGAAAGCAGTCATCAGTGGGAGTCTTGAAGTAGGTCTTGTGGTGGGCTCGAACCCGCAACCTTCAGGCTCAAAGGCCAATGATCTGCCAACTGTGCCACTGCCGCCCAGGCTTTGAACCTGCCATAGCTTTCCAAACAAGACAACAGATACACTATCAACAAAGTTTATACGATCCATTCTAACATAATTTCATCTCATAAAAAATTCATCAATACTTTTCATCCTATTCAAACAGCTCCCATTACCAATGTATTAGGTGTGTTGTGATAGTTTGCACACACTGCTGCTGATCTGTCCATTAAAATGCATTGTGGGGTGTGCCTGTCTGCTCTCACAGCCCAACGCTGTTTAAACTATAGACCACATTTCGTTACCTTTGAGCCGATTTGGCCGATAGGTGCAGTCCCCTTATCCGCACGTTTTAAACACTCACAAAGCGAAATATTTCCTCCCCAGCGACTGCCAATGTTACTTTTTCATTTGTACAGCTTGAAGTGGTGGTCCGTAATAGATGTGTTTGAGTCCCAATCGCGGCGTTCGCTCATCCGTTGGCTTTGATAGCTCGCCCTCTGTTTGGCTTTGTCCAGATAGCCACTGAACATACATGGCCTTCGATTCAGTCCAATTGTTTGTACACACTGCAGTGCTTTTTGGCTTTGGCTTGCTTCAATGGGCTCTGGTGTGATAGAAAATGTCCTCCCCCCCCTCCTCTCGACTGCCCCCAATGCGGAGGCTATGGGGCCTGGGCTGCTGCTGCTGCTGGACGGTGAAGGGTGTTCGAGGCTGCAGGCTATGGATGTTGCGGTGCGTAAAGGACAAAGAGAAGGATGTCTCCGGGTTGAAAGAGATGCTGAAATGCTGATGAGCCAATTTCAACGGTGAGAGCGAGATAGTGTGCTGTGTGTGGAATGGTAGCTTACCTGGTGACTGCAGAGGTGAGGGGTAGTGGTTTGGGATTTATGCCCTTCGTTTAAAACACTATCTGGTTTTACCTTCACCTTGTTTCTGCCAACTTGAGCAGAGCATGAAAACGCAATTTTCGCAAAATCCGCAATCATATTAGTTTTTTGTAACAATATAAGGCACTTAGATAATTAGAATTTGGAGACATTTTTCTTGATTCACGCATGAATGAGGATTTGTGTTTCTTATTCAGAATCAGAAGTATCAGAACCATTGTAAGTAACAAGAAGACACAAACCCGGAATTTAGTGTGGTATATTGTACAAACAAGTTAAAAAGTAAATGTATAACATGTATATAAAGTAAAATATGCTGAATGTGCTTTATGTCAATCATTATGCATCAGATCGAATTCAATGTTGTTCCCATATCAGTGGATGTTCACTTCATAACAGTTATTTTAGTTATTTTTTATTTTATTTTTTAAATTATCCAGTTTGCTTGTGATTTATGCCAAGCACTTTGTATTAGAATGAACTCTGGTTTTTGAGGAACAAATTGTCATGTGAGAAATCCCCCCTTTTCCCAGTAACTCCTGTAATACTCTGAAGTCTAAAGCAGTTTGTCTTAAAAGGCTCTACATGTTCCTGATCTTCTTTATTATTGACTTTGATAAATCCAGTTATGAATAATAATAACTGAATAACCATGTTCTAGGTAGTATGAAGGGACAAGAGAAGATCATCTTGAAAGCCTCGTACCAGCATTTTTGGTTTAATCGTTCCTGATACAGAGACAGAGGCTACAGAGACTTGGACACTCTGAGTTCATATTGCACTTGGGCAGACATGAACCCAGTGTTTGTCAACCATGGGCCATGGCAGGTCTTGATGTTATTTGGTGTGGCAATGGAAATATTCCAAAAGTAACTCACGGTTCAACATCATATGAAAAGAAATGGTGAGTGAGTTTGATATTTGTTACAGTTGATGTTTTGCCATTATTTACAATGAGAAAGGTGTGCCACGGTTTTAAAAGTTTGGGGAATACTGGATTAACTGACTGGATTCCAAGCCTTGACTCATTTCCCTTTGCTGGTCCACTTCCACATTCAGGTTGAAGCTCATTTGAAACAAAATGAATCCGTCTCCTTTATTCATCTCACATTGAACAAAGCTGAGGAGTTAAAATCACAAACACAAAATGACTTCAGCTTTTACCTGAAAGTGAAAAATGATCTCAAACACTGGTTCACTTTAACTGAAACAAGTCTGGTTCACTTTACCTGCACCAAATCAGGTTCACTTTAAATGAACCAAGTCTAGTTAACTTTAACTGGACCAAGTCTGGTTCACTTTACCTGCACCAAATCTGGTTGACTTTAACTGGACTAAGTCTGGTTCACTTTAACTGGACCAAGTCTTATTCACTTTAACTGGACCAAATATGGTTCACTTTAACTGGACCAAGTCTGGTTCACTTTAACTGGACCAAGTCTGATTCACTTTAACTGGACCAAGTCTGGTTCACTTTGGGGGAACCATATCTTCATTAATATGTTTTCAAAAGATATGGTTTTACTTGTTTGGTTTTACACATACAATAAAACCCAAGTGAACCAGAATTGGTGTGAACCAGAAGTGTGAATGTGCCCATAGTCCATTTCATTTCACATTTTACACTACGTACAATTATTTTGCTTCTCCCTCTCAGTTTTCAGCGATGTGTTATTGCTTTTTGACCAATTTTCATTAGAACTCCACCACTGAGATAATTGTTCTGTTGTTATAGCACCACGTCTGACCCCATAAACCGACCCAGTTTATAGCAGCAGCAGCAGCAGCAGCAGCAGCAGCAGCAGCAGCAGCAGTAGCCTGTTCAGTGCAGTTGGTTGTGGCGAAGAGCCCACTGTGCGTTAATGGTCCATGATCGCAGTGATAATCCGGCGCTCTCGTGCAGATTGCAGAGGGCCGGCCTTTGTTCCATTAGTCTGATGTCGACTCATTTTAATTTGAATGTCCCATCAGCGGCTCGACACAGACAAGCAGCAGAGGGGGAGAGAGAGTCGGGTCAGAACTATGTGGCTTGAAACTGTTGACGTCACATTATTTGCAGACGGGCTGAGCAATAATTACATTTTTTTAGATTTTCAGCACAATTTTTACATAATCATCAACAAACAAAGACCTCTTTTACAATTTGTTTCCTGAACAATCAACTAGCCTTTTTATTGAGCGGCCATAGATCAATTAGATTAAGACCAGAGTAAATTATTGAATGATTAGAAACATATTTAACCCCGTAGAACCCAGACAAAAAAATACTTTTTGAAAAATCTGTTATTTTTGGAAAGCAGATTTCAATGACCAAGGTTGACAATGTAGATTATTTCCTTCTTTGTTTTTTGGGTACAAACATTAGTCACTGCATTAAACCAACAAGTCTTTCTCCATAACCATTAAACTCTGTGTTTGCATTATTGATTTTTAGAGAAATAATATTTTCAAAGTAAATGAAGGTGACGGTCACTTAGAGGTATATTGGAGGTATTTCGACTTCCGGGTGGATCATCAAGACTATTGGTCCTCTCAATTGTCAATATTTCTGGTGATACGTGCTCCTCAAATAAGACCAGACAGTTTTGTTCAAAAAGTTTCTTAAAAATTTCGGAAAATCCGTCTCTATACCTTTAAAGTTGTGCTTATTCAATCAAATTATGAATCATTGTTAAGTTAATTATTGCCAACTTTGTGGTAGTACTTTCTTAACTAAAAGCCACCACTGTTCTCCAGCTCATTGGACCCGGCGCTCTCTGTAGTGATGCGGCCAGTGTGTGCACTTTTATCTAGAGCGTTAACATAGAAACATGTTTCAAAATACACAGGACTTGTTATTTATGTGATTAGTGAAAATGTCAAAGCAGAGTGTATGGACTTATTATTTTGACACCATCCAGTATAAGTAGGAGTGCTGTTGTCCCGATTGAATGGATTTACCAGCGCGTTTGGATCATCATGAGTCAACAGTGTGTTGTTTTGTTCCATCAGCTGTTGGGAGCTACATTACAACATTAAACCTGGACACTCAACATTCCACTAAATGTATGGACATGTATCGACATCTATAGACATTGGTCATCAGCCCCTAATGAACCAATGGCTCTTTGTGTTTTTATCGTTGCATTTCTTGTGCATGATTCTCTGATCTGTGTTTGCGAATTCAACGGTTTTGTTTAGTCCTCTGAGATAACTACTGTTGTGATTTAAGGCTATAGAATAAATAGAATTGAATTGAGTGAAAACCTGCAGCCTAAATTGAAGTGTGGCTTGAATGTGGTTTACATACAGGTGCTCTTCCAGTCCCGCAAGTCCATTCATAGCCTGAGTGAGAAGTGTCATTTGTGTTGCTGGTTACAACCAACCCATTAGTGAGATGTACCTATCTGTGTCCGTTTTGCATTTTGTCTCACGGTGTACCCCATAGCTTCAGTGTGCAGACCTCAGCTCATGCACTTTGTGAAATGTTTGGCTTCAAGGCAGAGTACCACAGTCTTCATCATCTCCTCCATCCATTCAGAGAGGAGCAGGTCATAAAACATTCCTTCCAGAGGCCCAGAGGTCACACACAGGCCAAAGCACTATCTGTCTCTGTGAACAAGGCTGTCAACAAACACTGCTGATAGAAAAAACATATACCTTCTGATTGTTTTGTGTAATACTTGTTATTACACAATGGTATTTCACATAGGGCTGGGCAATAAATCGAATTTAGGCAATTAAGCTTTTGAAAAAACCTAATTTGTGAAAAATGTGGAAATTGTGAAATCAAATGAAGGATATTGTGAGAGTTCCAGCAGCACATGAATTATACTTGCAATATCAGCACAGTCTGTAGAAGACTTTTTTAAACGTATTGGGGGAAATAAATTAAACATAGTTTTGAAACTTGATTACTGAGCGGAAAGATCAAAACATATTTTTAAGGGCAAACTTTAATGAAAATCTTTTTAAAAAATCGAATCAAGTATGACTGGGCAATCTGGGAAAAAAAATCACTATCAAATGTTGATGGATCCAATTCTAATGGACTTTTTTTTCTGTAGAAGGATTTTGCACAGGCAGGAAAGACTTAACTTATTTAAATGTATTCAACGTCAATATTGGTCTCAAAATATGATGATTTTTGGCACAGTAACCTAGATTCTTCTGAATGAACTTTGTGATTGCTCATGCTTGGTTTGGGGAAATGTTCATGTTGCAGTAGACATTACAGAACATTTGGATTATAAAGATAACTTAAAACAAAAGGAACAGCTTTTAATATTAGAAAATAACTCACATCTTTTGCTAAACAAATATAAAACTGTCCAACCATCATTCTAGTCCGCAATGCAATACGTGCATTCTTTCGCCATTCTCTCACCCATTCTCTCACCCATTCTCTCGCCATTCTCTCGCCATTCTCTCGCCATTCTCTCGCCATTCTCCCACCCATTCTCTCGCCATTCTCTCACCCATTCTCTCGCCATTCTCTCGCCATTCTCTCACCCATTCTCTCACCCATTCTCCCACCCATTCTCTCGCCATTCTCTCACCCATTCTCTCGCCATTCTCTCACCCATTCTCTCTCCATTCTCTCTCCATTCTCTCACCCATTCTCTCGCCATTCTCTCACCCATTCTTTCTCCATTCTCTCGCCATTCTCTCTCCATTCTCTCACCCATTCTCTCTCCATTCTCTCTCCATTCTCTCGCCATTCTCTCACCCATTCTCTCGCCATTCTCCCACCCATTCTCTCACCCATTCTCTCGCCATTCTCTCGCCATTCTCTCGCCATTCTCTCGCCATTCTCCCACCCATTCTCTCGCCATTCTCTCACCCATTCTTTCGCCATTCTCTCACCCATTCTCTCTCCATTCTCTCTCCATTCTCTCTCCATTCTCTCACCCATTCTCTCGCCATTCTCTCACCCATTCTCTCTCCATTCTCTCGCCATTCTCTCGCCATTCTCTCTCCATTCTCTCGCCATTCTCTCACCCATTCTCTCGCCATTCTCCCACCCATTCTCTCACCCATTCTCTCGCCATTCTCTCACCCATTCTCTTGCCATTCTCTCGCCATTCTCTCACCCATTCTCTCACCCATTCTCTTGCCATTCTCTCACCCATTCTCTCGCCATTCTCCCACCCATTCTCTCACCCATTCTCTCGCCATTCTCTCGCCATTCTCTCGCCATTCTCTCGCCATTCTCCCACCCATTCTCTCGCCATTCTCTCGCCATTCTCTCGCCATTCTCCCACCCATTCTCTCGCCATTCTCTCACCCATTCTCTCGCCATTCTCTCGCCATTCACTCACCCATTCTCTCACCCATTCTCCCACCCATTCTCTCGCCATTCTCTCACCCATTCTCTCGCCATTCTCTCACCCATTCTCTCTCCATTCTCTCTCCATTCTCTCACCCATTCTCTCGCCATTCTCTCACCCATTCTTTCTCCATTCTCTCGCCATTCTCTCTCCATTCTCTCACCCATTCTCTCTCCATTCTCTCGCCATTCTCTCTCCATTCTCTCGCCATTCTCTCACCCATTCTCTCGCCATTCTCCCACCCATTCTCTCACCCATTCTCTCGCCATTCTCTCGCCATTCTCTCGCCATTCTCTCGCCATTCTCCCACCCATTCTCTCGCCATTCTCTCACCCATTCTTTCGCCATTCTCTCACCCATTCTCTCTCCATTCTCTCTCCATTCTCTCTCCATTCTCTCACCCATTCTCTCGCCATTCTCTCACCCATTCTCTCTCCATTCTCTCGCCATTCTCTCGCCATTCTCTCTCCATTCTCTCGCCATTCTCTCACCCATTCTCTCGCCATTCTCCCACCCATTCTCTCACCCATTCTCTCGCCATTCTCTCACCCATTCTCTTGCCATTCTCTCGCCATTCTCTCACCCATTCTCTCACCCATTCTCTCGCCATTCTCTCACCCATTCTCTCGCCATTCTCTCACCCATTCTCTCGCCATTCTCCCACCCATTCTCTCACCCATTCTCTCGCCATTCTCTCGCCATTCTCTCGCCATTCTCTCGCCATTCTCTCACCCATTCTCTCGCCATTCTCTCACCCATTCTCTCGCCATTCTCTCACCCATTCTCTCGCCATTCTCTCACCCATTCTCTCGCCATTCTCTCACCCATTCTTTCTCCATTCTCGCGGCGAATATACCCTCTGACACCAGGCGTTTGGCAACATCGTGTCCAGATAAGATGAAATAAGATGCAACTTTAACTATTCCTGTGGGGAGAAGCTAACGACGCAGCTGCAGCTAATACTAATGGATTCGCACTGCAGAAAAATGAGATTACCGTGTGAACAAAGCAGAGCGAGGAGTGTTAAATGAGCTCAGACCAACAATCGTACCATTAAAAATCCTTAATGGGCATAAAAATAAATTCAAACATTGTTAATTATGCAGTAATACGGCAAACAAATTAACAAGCAGAGGCGGAGCAGGTCCCGTGTGCTACAAGGGAAAACTAAATTAGAAGTAAATGATGCCGTTAACGTATTTATTTTTATCTGCAAATTGGAGTTAGATTGTCATACTGTAAAAGCATATTTTGTCAGGGAATGGAAATACAAATGTGTATTCTTTAAAACAACAGTAAACATTTACCACAAGGCAAGGGGAAATATTTGTGTTGCACAGTTTATACAGAAGGAAACTGAAAGTGTTGAACAAAACAAGATGGAAACAATCAAATTAAAAGGCATTAAAATGATAAATAACCACAGTGCATTGAAACATGTGAAGATGGAATCCTTCAGTTTTATACACAGCTAAAAATATCTGTTTTTTACCTGTATTTGAACATTGTTTGTGTAGAAGCTCCCTCCCCATGTTTAGTCCTGACTCTGGCACCATCAGGAGGCCCGTCCCTGTGCTCCTGAGAGTCCCAGCAGGAGGCCCGTCCCTGTGCTCCTCAGAGTCCCAGCAGGAGGCCCGTCCCTGTGCTCCTCAGAGTCCCAGCAGGAGGCCGGTCCTTGTGCTCCTCAGAGTCCCAGCAGAAGTCCAGTCCCTGTGCTCCTTAGAGTCCCATTTGGTTTATATAGGACTAAGATGTCACAAACATAGGCTTTTCTGTTAAGGGGTTTTAGTACTTCAGATTTTGTATGATTATAACGTCAACACAATAATTATTTGTTTAATTTTTTTTTTTTTATACGTTTTCAAAGCTCAATACAGATTCCCTCAGATTCACTAGGCCTAATGTTGTTGAAGATTTACGACCTCAAACATTTTTTTTTCCCCAAGTCCTGTATATTCTTTGTAATTTCACAACTAGCTATAAGTGCATTACCAAGATTTCTTGTCTTTTCCTGTTTTTTTTCTCTCCCATGACTTGGCAACCTGCTGTGGTCCATTATCGTCTTCAACAAAGCAGTTCAGTCTGTGAGAAAATGTCAAATGTTTCTGTTGCCTAATTGTCCTTCTCTGCGTTTAAATCTCCGCTCTGAGTCCACGCCTGTTTCGTAGAGCATGTTTTTTGCCAGAATCCCTCTGTCATTGGCTGGTGCACACGGCTCGTCCCAACTCCAGTCCATTATCTCGCTCTAAGCAGGTGTCCTTGATCAAGATTCAGATTTGGGGGAACCTCGACCAATCCATTTTTCAATTTGGCTCCTGTCTGAGATAAATGAACAGATGTGGATTGATTTTGTGTCCGAGTCGCTCTGAGCCTTGTTTACGGCTGACAGACAGTGTTGTCCTGCTGCGTGGAATAATTACCCTTTTTATTCACGTCTCCGAACCTGAAACCGTCATTTGTGCCATTTCTATTACCGCAACTTCCCAGGAGAGAAGGCAGGGTTGTGAAGTACCAGTTGGTTTCATAGACTGTGCTTGATTTGATTTGTATAGAAATCAAAGTTGGTGATGAAAGTGAACGTGATTGTATGATTCAATTCAATTCAATTCAATTTATTTTTGTATATTCCTAAATCACAGAAGGTTTTCCAACAACAGCTCAAAGAATCAAACTGGTCTAACACAGGAAGTGCAACAATAAAATCCCATAGAGCCATTGGTCCATTGGGCGCAGATGTCCTATGTCCATAAATGTGTATGATGTCGAATGTCCTGGATGATCACTACTGTTTTAGACCCTCTTGGATAAGAAAACAAAAGATAAACAATATTCAGTTTGGAAAGATAAAAGGATGTGAGTATTTTATTGGTCTCGTATATACTAAATATATAATAAATATATTCTAGATATTAGTTTAAACATGTATTATTGATGTAACCAGACACAAGTTGTATCTTTTCATTGTGGTGTCTCTCATTGTGAATATACTTCTGTTTTTTATCAGACAGTAAAGTGGAAGGGAGAGTTTCCAATCAGCTCTCACCCAAAGAATCAATAGTCACTCTTACAAAATGTCTCCTGTTGATGTGGTCTGATTTTTCTTAATTAAAAGTTACTTGTACAAAATGTGTTTTCTGTTCGTACAAACTGCTCTACACCCCGGGATTAAATGTTTGGACACCCCTGCTTTAAGTGTTCCAAATATTTTAGTTTGTGGGGATTTTGTGGGACAAAATTCACTATATACAAAAACATCATGAATTCTAGACATCCTGAGCTTTACAACGACTGTACTGCAGGCCTATATAATCTTAGCTGAAGTTGGCTGGATGACACTGCAAACTTGTTTTTACCTGATACATACCTGATAAAGGAGTGCAAAAACTAGAAATGGAACCATAATGTTATGAGAGCTAGGAATACATACACTGCAAAAAATAACAAAAACCTTGATGTGATAATAATGGCTTCAATGTATTAAATATTTGACAGTCTTAAATGAAGATTTGCCAATGAGACTAAGCCATGTTGTCTTTTTTCAAGAACTGTTTTATTTGCTTTTTCCAAACAACATATATTTCTTTTTTTCTTTTTAAAAAACACGTTAATGTTGCGTTTTCCCAATGGCAAATCTGCAAAACTGGGCCTATATGAAAATATTTTTGGCCTAAAAAGAGCCATTTATGACTTACTTTTCATCAATTATTTGCAGTGTAGATGGCTTATAGTACATAGTTAACATTCTAGTGTTTTTTTGTTTAGATTATGTAAAACTAGCTTTAAGGAAGAGTGAGGACCAAAAAGAGATTTCTTAATTTGGTCTTACCTTCCATCCGTCCATCTGTATCGCATCGTAAAACAATTGTAAAAACCGCCCCATCGGAACACACTGCCTGTCTCATTGCTCGCTCGCACTTCCTGCTTTAATCACACCAGCGCCTTCATCTCCCATCATGCCCCGGGGCCTCGACACAACTTGACACCGCGGAGATACCCCCCGCGCGCGCCCCTGCTCACCAGCTGGTTATTATCTCTAAATATATCCGCCTTTAGCGCGCGTGCAGCCGCCACCGCGCGTTAATGACTCAAGTCAAGTGGCGCGCGCTCCGTGGCCTCGCCGCGCGCTGTCACGACATCTCAGCCACCGGGAGAAAATCACACGCCACTTGTTTTGCTCTCTCGCTCTCTCCCCCCCTCTCTCCCGGCCTCTCTCCCCCGCCAGCCCTCGTACACTAATATGCTGTCTTTATTGTCATCATCGCAGCAATCATTATGGGTTTAACGCCGCAATGAGCTGCTGTAATATCCGTCGTGGTTCCAGCAGGCGGTGGCGGCAGTGGCGGCGGTGGCGGTGGCGACGGTGGTGACGGGCGGCGGGGGTTACGACTGTTGTTTAGTGGTCAGAGAGAAATGCCCGAGGAAGTAATTGTGGGTAATGAAAATGTGATATTGATTTTTAAGTAAGATCAGATTGAAGTGATACAGGATTAAATTAGATGTCATCAACAAAAAGTGTAATGTGAACGTGCATGTGAAAACCACGTTACGACAAACTCCTGAAGCTAAGCATGGTACAGACTGGTTAGTATTGTGATGGGAGACCTCTGGGTCTAGCTGTCACAGTTGGGTGGCTGTATGGTGCTAAACTATTGCTGTGTCCTTAGGCAAGACATTTCACCCACATTAGCGTGTGTGTGTGTGTGTGAATGGTTGGTGGTGGTCAGAGGGTCTGCCGGCACATACTGGTCGCCTCGCTTCTGTCTGTGTGCCCCAGGGCAGCTCTGGCTACAGTAGTAGTTTACCACCATGTATGGAGTGAATTAATAATGCCATGTGAAAAAGATAGTACTTGAGATGTGGGTTTTAGAGTTGTTCCTTGCCAATGCAGGAGGGTCAAGCACAAGGACAGTGGTGGTGATCCAGGATACTCAACATTCCCCAACATTCATGGACATGTATCAACATTTATGGGCATTGGTCATCTGCCCTTTATGGATCAATACTTGTGTGTTTTCTTGTGTTTGAACTGTTTGATCCTCTGATTTGTGTTGGCGAATTCAAGAGTTTTGTAAAGTCCTCCGAGATAACTACAGGTGTGATCTAGAACTTTAAATGAATTGAGTAGACAGTCAGTAAGATCAAAGAACACACACAATACAATCACAATGCATTATGGTCTCATTTTGCTAATGCATGTGCAATAAAACAAAATCTCAAACTAAACAAAGTGAACAAAAAAGTATAAACATATACTGTAAGGTATAAACCTGTATACTCTAGTGCAAAGAAATATATACTTATGTATACATCTGTATATAAATCTGTATAAACACATTAGTACAAGAATATTGAAGTAATAAGTTGGTTTCAGGGTTCAAATACTCACAGTGATGACACTACTGTACGTGCTTGATAATCCAGGGCTGCTGATCACTCTTGCGTGTGAGAAAATGCTTGATAAACATAGCTCTATGAGTATCCAATGTGAAAGTCTCAGCTCGTCAGACTGAGCAGGGCAGGGCCTGGTTAGTACTATGATGGGAGACCCCTGGGAAAAGTTTTAACTTTTGTGTGACCCATTGGCCTAAGCTGTGAGTGCCGAAGGCTCCTATGTGTAGTTGTTGTGATGTAGTGCTATACACAAATCAATAGAATTGAATTATACCACCACTGTGTACAGAGTGTGAGTAAGAGTGTGAATAATACCATGTGTCTTTCTTTTTCCAGTTGCACTAATATTCAATTCAATTATTATTTGTTCAATTATATTTTTGTATAGCCCTATATCACAACAGCAGTCGTCTCGGAGGACTTTACAAAGATGTCAATTCCTCATCAAAAGATCAGCTCAAACACAGGACATGTAATACTGGTCACCTTGGTCCATGGGATGTTGTAAATGTCTTTAAATGTCCCTGATCATCACTGCACTCAGCCCCATCCTCCATCAGCAGGAAAGAACTCATGAATTCAGTGGGAGAAGTGTTCAAAACCTTGCGGAGGCACTTATTGAGAGCCACTCCCACAGAGGGATAGGCTATGAATCCAGGACTAAGGCTGTCTGGTGCAAGACTGATTATTTTATATTTTCTTTGGAATTGTCCACATACAGTTGGTGAGTAATAAACACAACACATTTATTTTATCATCACCACATTACCACAAGGCCTCATCATTGTTTAAGTCACAGAATGGCACTATATGGGAAAAAGTACCTTCTCTTTTAGATCTGATGTGTAACTGTTGACAGTATTGGCAGCGAAATTTACACTGTCAAGTTCAAAGTGCTTTATATATTGGGCAAAGATACATCCACATGATTATATGTATGAATTCTTTTGGACAAGAGGTGCCTTGGAGAAAAAAAACAGTCCCTGCCTTTTCACGGCACTCTCGACTTGACAGGCCGTTAGCGGGGCTTCAGTCCTGCGGTCACAGGTCGATGCCATCGCCTCGGTACCTGCGCCGGGCCTCTGTCGCCACCATGTTTTGTTCAATGATGCCTGCCAAACACCCAAGACGTCTCCCTCGCTCCAGCCAAGCGTCCCGCAGCCCACAAATGTCCTATAAACTCCGGCCGATGTCCCGCGAATCCTCCTGTCCTTCACGGGGCCGCCCAGCCGAGTCCGCGAGCCCTCACCCCACACGGAGACGGCAGGTGCAGGCGGCGTGACAAGTCCAAAAGAGCTGCTGAAGAGAGGAGAGTGGGAGAGTGCATCGGGAGCACAGCTTTGGCGCAGAGGTGTTTTGGGACAAGATGATAGATGGAGGAGGGGGGTGATTCCCAGGGAGGCCAGTGTCAGTGTTTAGAAGGAGAGCAAGGCTACACGGTGAAATATGATGCGGAGCGGCGTGCTAAATGCTAAGCCAAAAACGGTTTTACTTGAAAAAATAAAACAAGGCAAAATTACAATGTAGTTGTAAAAGTTCTATATATTCCCCAGCAGAGATATGGATGAAATTATAGCCTGATATGTGCACTTATAGTTTATGTGCATTGTTAAAGCTGGGGTACCTAACTTTCAAACCACAAAAGCTGGATCTTAGGTCACATGTTTTCAAAGATATTATACATTTCACAATAGGAAGAAATCCCAAATTGTGTATATTAAGAATTGTTAGTGCTAAATAAAATGTCATAATATTTTAACGTGTATTATTGGCCTGTGTCTCACGCTGTAATTTTATCAGCTTTTTCCGACGGAACAGTGAAATAGAAAGGACCACTCAAAGTTTGCAAAAGTTAAAATCCATGTTGCTCTTTGTGAGTGTCTTGTTTGAGCACTTTCCTCAGCTCACGCATAGAATCTTCTGCTAAATGACATAGATCACAACTAACATACAAATATTAGCTTGTAAAGCTCAATTTTCAGTACTTTTGATACCAATTTACCATTAATTACAATAAGTGTGTGTGTATGCTTGTAAGGGTGTGTGTGTGTGTGCGAGCGAGCAAGTGTGTGTGTTTTAATGTGTGTGTGTGTGTGTGTGTGTGTGGTGCCCTGTCTGTGAAGTGGAGGTCAGTAACATTTATCACAGCAGAGAGACTGAGGGAGCAGCGCTGGAGAGGAGCCAGAGCAGATTCAGAACAGAACGGGGTGAGGAGGGGGTGAGGAGGGGGTGAGGAGGGGGTGAGGAGGGGGTGAGGAGAGGGTGGGACACAGGACTGGTCACTGAACACATCACTGACACTTTCAGTTTATGGTGACCGAAAGGTTGGAGGTTATCGCTCATTTTTAACCTTAAACTGTGCCATTTGTAAGGATTGGCTGCGATCCCGACGTATTCCCTCTTTTTGAACCCATAATAAACGTTCTAAGTAGTGACCACTCTGAGTTTATTAGCGCTCTCCTCAAATTAAACTACAGCCTCCTCTCTAATATGGACCTCTCGGGGTGTCTAGAGTTCAAGCCTACCACAAGACTTTCTCCACCGACTCCCCTTGATGTCTGCTGTCGTTGTGTCCTTGGCAAGACACTTAACCTCTGGGAACACCTGATGCCACAGTGGGGCGGCAGCAGGCCTAGAATGAGTCTGGTGTGTGTGAATGGTTGGTGGTGGTCGGAGGGGGCCGATGGCACACACTGGTTGAGTGAATGAATAATGACACGTGAAGCGTCTTGGAGTGTCCAAAAAAGCGCTATATAAAACCAATGCATTATTTTTATTATTATTATTTAATATTATCTGCTGTTGGCAAAATGACAACTTAGGAAAGTCCTCCGAGGCGATTGCTGTTGTGATTTAGGAGTGTGTTCATAAATGAGTGGGTGGAGTCTCAGCCAAAACTATAGGAAGCATTTTTTATCTTAAACCGAGAGACTGTTTTTCGGTGAATCAATGTTTCTCCTGGAAACTGGGACCTCCCAATGTCGACCTCCTGTCTCACAGCAAATGGCCTTTGGAATACCAGGAAAACTATAAACAATTATTGCAATATAGCTTGACTTTATGAGAGTCTTGTCTTTCTATGTTTTGATATGATGTGACCTATGTATTGTGTGTTTTATGGGCTGAACATTGCACCATGAGGTTTTATGTCAGAAACTCAATTTATATTGTTCTTCTGTGTCTTTCCACTATGTCTTAGATTATTTGTAGAGAGAATGAGAAAAAAACCACACAGCATCCTGATTGGGTATTTTAAATCCTCATCTTACAATTCTTGCATGCGAAGATCCCGCCAGATCCCGTCAGAGCTCTGAAGCAGGGCAGGACCTGGTTTGTACTGTGATGGGAGACCTCTGGGAACACCAGGTGCCACAGTTGTGTTGAGTCCTCAGGCAAGACTTTTTACCCACATTAGAATGAGTCTGGTGTGTGTGTGAATGGTTGGTGGTGGCGGGAGGGGCAAATGGCACATACTGGTTGCCTCGCTTCTGTCAGTGTGCCCCAAGGCAGTTATGGCTACAGTAGTAGTTTATCACCCCTGTGTATGGAGTGAAAGATTAATGACATGTGAAGTACCATGGAGTTTCCAAAAAAGCACTATATAAAACAAATTCATTATTATTATTATTTATTTTATTATTATTTCACCACCAGCAAATACATGATATTACAAAGGTCAAACATGCACTTTATTGTAAAAAATGAAATACAATCAATGTGACACCATTCAAAACTAGAAAATAGTCTGCAGCAGCTCAAGCACATATCAGACTATCCCAGGATTACCTCTAAAACAGTTCTTGCAGTAGTTTCCATGACTTCCTGCAAATACATCTGAACATGTGATCCTACAGTCCACAGCGCTGTCATATTGCCTGAAATCACACGTCTTCTGAGCCTGCCTGCTTTGCATGCGGTCTATTGACTGCAATTACCCCAAACAGTGTCTCCCCCCTGGTACACACTCACTAACCACCTCTCTCTGTCTCTCTCTCTCTCTCTCTCACCCTCTCTCTCCCTCTCGCACAAACACAAACTGGATCACGATGCAAAGTATTCCTCCTCTGCTTTGTTCCCTCCTCTGACTCTTGTAGTCAGCATACGATCCTAGAAACACTGCGGCCGGGAGATTACGTGTGGATGATTTGAGGCCAATTGGTGGTTTGGTTTGAGTCGGAGAGGAGCAGAGGAGGAGGAGGAGGAGGCGGAGGAGAGGGTGATTATTAGGCCCTTGGAGGAGCGGGGATGCACAGTGCTAAAGTGTCCTCACGCTGTTTCGCTGCTTGAACATGACAGAGATGCTGTTTGTGTGGCTCGACTGGTGACTGAGTGGCCTTCGCTGAGGGACTGTGTGGGCCTTGGCATCGCTGCTGGTCCCTCTGCCTCTCACCACAGCTGTTATGACCGACACAAGCAAAATGAACTGGAACTGCTGCAGACAGTCTTACTTTGTGTTGGGAAATGGTTTGGTTATGGTGCTTAAATTTGAAATGACGAGAAATGTACTGTTCCATCAGAAAAATCATGGCAGTTTTTCCATTCATTCGCTATGGTCAGATCTGGTCTTGGTCCTGGTCTTGGTCTTAGTGACTCTGCTCTTCCATCCACTGCTGTTCGTGTCTAGTTTTCTTGGTCTCAAACTGAAGTCTCAGTCCTTCAGTTTCTGTATGTGTTCCAGTGTGTGTCAAAGTTGAGATAAGACTGGACACTGCTTTAGAATGCTACCGCAGTTGCAAAAAATATTCTACTTCAGGGGCTGATGATATCGACAAAAATGAATGAATTATTTTTGGGGGATTGCCAAAATATTCATCACACTTTTGCTGAAACCCCTTGCGGTTCAAGATCCGCAGCCTACTCATGCAAACTAACCAACCAGAAATGTTAATGTATATCTATGTTTGCATGTTTTATTTTGAATCGTCTTTGTGTCAATACATTTCTAGTATTGACAGTAAAAAAATAAAAAATTGTCCAACTTAAGTCTTACCAATGATTAGTTTGGTCAACATTGAATTAGCATTTGGGTATATTCCTTGATGGTTGATAGATACCTTGCTGTATGTAAACTAATTAGATACTTTTTGAAGCCACCAAGCAAGAATAATACGTTTAAGGCTGAGGTATATTGTATGGATTTTGTCCTCTGTGTTTGACCCATCCTTCTATGCCGCTAGGGAAACCTGTCAGGACTACAGCGCCTGGGGACCCATCTCCAGATGTTGATGCTTGGGTGGTCAGGATTGCCTTTGCTGTAGGGTTTTTCTGTAGTGCATGTTTTCTGGTGGGGGAAGCCTGAGCGCCTGGGATCTAACTTCTACCACACAAGGAGAACTGGGACCTTCTTGCTGTGAGGCCTGAGCGCTACCCCCTCAGCTTCTGTGCCGTAATATACAGCTTCGAAATCTCCAGACGCACACATCACCATCACACATTCATTTACATTCATAGAAAAGACGCAACAACATGCATCGGTTGGAACTGGTATCAAACCTGGGGCAACATTCTCTCTCTGAAACCTCACACCACTTGAACCTTTGTCACTATCAGCGCCGTATCTGTCGCAAATTTTCCTCAAGTAATGACAAATCCTCTATCTAAAGTGTCATTTGAATTCTGCAAATCTACTCCGTGATCCTGCGTTCATTTGTATGCGGCGCCGTGTCCCGGCTTCACCCGCCCCATAAACCACGCTTCAAGGCCGCTGCTCTCAATTTGACACCAACTCTGACCCGTTTAGACGCGCTCCCCTCCGGCTTCAATAAGAAATAACCTCCTTTGTTATCATTTGAACAGCCTCTCCTCCCCGCGCCCATCCGACAGCGGCCCACTTTCCCTGCCGCTCTTAACAAAGCCGTAGCCATCTGTAAATACATGTCAGGTGAGCGTTCGTGTTTCCTAAAGAGAGGGCCATGTCACATCTTTGTACCTCCACAATGGTCCCTGTCTGCTAGTCGCGCTGTACGTCGTATTTTTAATTCAACAGCACTTTTGGAGAAGCCTCGTAGCGTGTCACATCCGCCCGGCGTTCCCAAGACGCTGCCAACGAAATCAAAGGTAAAGCGGAGCAAGAGAGGGAGCAGATGTTACACACGAGGAATGACGGTTTTGTTTGCTGCTTATCTCTGACGCTGCCAGCTCGCGATAAATAGACTGACGAGGAAGTTTAGGCTGAGGTGGGAGGAGAGCGAGAAGGGGAAGTGTGCTGAAACAGGGTTGTATAGTAACTTACAGTCAGTCGTATACAGATTTTAGCTTTGTGGACGAGGTAGAATTCAGCCAGGGATAATCATCAATGATCAACAGATTCAATCCACGTGTTATTTGTTGCAGTCAGAAACTATTTTTGTGTGATCATGGATGGATCATGTGTCTGTATTTGATTATAATTACTAAGCTAAATATATTTGGATCGAGTTAGTACTGTGATGGGAGTATAGATAATACCAAGGTAAAGGTGTACTTTATTAATCTCCGTAGGGCAATTCAATCCTCTGCATTTGACCCATCCCGATGTGGCTAAGGCTTACATCAGGAGCAGTGGTCGCCGTAGTAACAGCGCCCAGGAACCCATCTCCAGATGTTGATGCTCGGCTTGGTCAGGACTACCAGAGCTGGAGGATTTAACCTAGCGTGCATGTTTTTAGTGGTAGCGGAACCCAGAGTACCCGGAGGAAACCTACGCAAGCACGGGGAGAACATGCAAACTCCACTCAGAAAGAACCCGTTCTGACTGGGATTCGAACGCAGGACCTTCTTGCTGAGAGGCGAGAGTGCTATCCACTCAACCCAGGTACATAGAGTGAGTACGGTTAATACCAGGTACATATGTATAGGGAGTACATGGTCAATGGTAGGAATCTGAGTGGTGGTCAGAGGGGCCTATGATGTAAAATGTCAGCCTACATTTTGTCAATCTGTGACAAAAAGTGCTGTTGCTTTTTATTACTATTGTTGGCTACTTTTAAAATGATGTATTTATTTTGTTTGTTTGTATTAAGACATGTGTTTCTGCTGCTACTGGACACCTGCACCTGATGGGTATCAATAAAGTATCTATCTATCTAGTTACCCTGTCGGAAGCAACTATGAAATAAAAGCTCATAAATGCTTGAATGAAACGCTTTTTTCAATCTTGATTGGGTTTGTTATTTGTGACTCTCTTGAAGCAAGATTTTCTTACGTGACAAGCAGTTTAGTTTTACTTCAACTATTTTGCACTTTGAGGGAAAATGTGTTAGTCTCTTTTAAAACAAGGCATTTTTTGCTTGTACCATGGGGAAAATCTCTTTTTAAGACTCAAATGTACTCAAATCAAGACAATTAGTTTATTCAAGCAATTGTTCACTTATTTCTTGTCACTTTTTGCAGGCACTTAGCAGTTTATGCCACTTGGAGTGAATATGAATTTGATGTGACTAAAGTATCAGTCGTATGTAATAAGTGCAGAAGGAAAGGCATTCTTTGGAAGGTTAAGGTTTACTTGTTAATCGTTACGGTTGTCCTTAGACAGAGCAGTGGTTACCAGACGTTGATGCTGGGCCTGGTCAGGGCAACAAGAGCTGGAGAATTTCACCTATTGTGTGTGATTTGGGTGGTGGCGGAAACCGGAGCGCCTGGAGGAAACCCACCTAGACACAAGGAGAAACATGCAACACAGTACGGCCCAACACAAGATTCGGACCCACAACCTTCTAGTTGTGTTATTTCCAAACAAACTACCCAATATTTCTATATCTATCAAGCAACATTCAAAACATCGTCCATTTTACATTGATCTGCACAACAATCCCGGTCGGAACAGGACCTTTCTGGGTGGAGTTTGCATGTTCTCCCCGTGTCTGCGTAGGTTTTCTTACTGTACTGGCAACCTCGCTCCCATCTCTGTGTGGAGTGAGAGACAAATACCCAAAAATAACAATTGTAAAGCGCTTTGTGACTCTGGTCTGAGAAAGGCGCTATATAAATAAATATTACTTACTTACATACATCGCCGACAGATCTCAACGGGTGAAGAAATTGCATTGATTTAATTTGTTGACTTCTTATTTGATAGAGTTTGACCAACTTGAAAGCAGATTATGGATGACCCACACCGTATATATTAAATAACTAATCTTTTTCTCCTGTAGAAAGCTCCTTTAGAGGGGCTACAGAAGGGAGCTGGCAGAGTGGGTGTCGGCGGGCTGAAAGTGGGCCGTGAGCACAGCTGTGTTTTGCCTCGATGGGACTTCGTGTAGATTGGTGTCAGAGTATTTCATTGTCAAAGCGAGAGACTCCAGAGACAGAGAAGGAAACGTGGCCTCATAACAGCTGCTTTAAACATTACCTGATGGTGCATGCAAACGGGGAACAGGCAGGTGAGCCGGACGCCTTCAAGAATAATACACTCTTCTGAGATATTTTAAGACTAATTTAATTTTTTAATTTTGTCTTTGCAGTCAAACAATGGGCAACTGTCAATGGCATTTGCTGTGGTTACTTTTGTTTTGAATGTTGACTTCTTCTCACTGCTAACATTAAGATAATAAAAGTGACAATCCACCTGCATCTCTGCTGTCTCCAACCTTGTTCACCCAGAGAGCTACTTTCCTGGGACGATAAAGGCAGAGAGCTACTCCTTTAAGTGAACGAGTCTTTATTCATCATTGCATATTTGTTATTAGTGACAAAGTAAGTGCATTTACAATGATACAATCTGAAATATTAAGCGTATTATTGTTAGTGCTGTAATTTACAATCAATCCTCACAAAAGACCACTAACAACGACTGCCCTGACGAACACTTTTTGTCGAAACGCGTCGGTCAATTAATATATAGAACACAGTTGTCAGAGTGGCTCCTTCTCCATTTTTTTCTATGACCACTAACAATTATTTGATTTGTTCATTTCCAAATCTTTGGGCGAGCGACCTTGAAGAGAGCTACTGGTGGCTCCCGAGCTACAGGTTAGAGACCACTGATTTAGCCCGTGGCACTGTCTGTCCTGGTTTTCATATGTTAAAAAAAAAAATAGTTAAGAAATGTTAGCGTTGCCGTGCACATTGCAGAAATTGTAGATCAGATTTGTTGTAACGTTTTTAATCATGGAAAACGAAAAACCCAATTAGTTTATTCTCTCAATAATCTAACACTAATGACATTTTGAGGTCATAATATTTCCTTTGTAATTATATAAGACCAACTCAGACAGTCAGACCATCAGATTCAATTATGGGTCTTTTACTCTAACTTCCTATTGGTGAATTGTTTGTAACCTTTTTAACATTTCTGAGCGATACTTAATTCAGTGGTGCTTAAAAAAACTTTGTCATTGGTTTGCTGCTTTAGAAGATCTATTTGTATCACTTTTATTTGTCCTTTTTTTCCTTCAGTCCTGACTCTATTCAGTCATTTACAAGGTGACCCCAGAACCTGTCACGTCAAGCCGCATATGGAGTGAAAAACTACATTTCCCATGATGCAGCTGGCTCTCAAAGTGCTGCTGACAGACCTGCCTGACACTTGCGCTCGCTGCCGCACAATAAATAACCCTTTAGACTTATGTAATGCCCAGTGTGATGGGAGAGGATTTATGGAGCGCCGTTACAGCGTGATGAAGGGTCCGATAAATTTTGGAGAGCGGAGTCACACTTGGGTCAGGCTGTTTTCCTCTGAGCTATTTAGTTTATTTATTTTGAGTTTATTTTAGATGATGTGTCATAGTCACAACTGATGGTGTGGAGGAAGCAAGTCGCAACTGTAACAACAAGAAAAATACTAAAACACAGAACATTGATTTATTAACGGGAGTAGGTCTGAAATAATGTACTTTTATCGACCTAAAGGGGACAATGTAGTGTTATCTATGGCCTTAAAAGTGTCCATTCACACAGTAGTATACAATGTGGATCACTGTTGGTGGTAAATGATCATGACCGAGTGGGAAATGTATCATGATTGGAGTAAAAACAGGTGATACTCCGAAAATGAGATTATTGTTCAAAGGTCTATGTACTTATAATGAAAAACTATATGATAGGACTTATGTTTTATAATGTTGATCATTGGCTCACATCTTGTAAAAAATCCAATACAACACATCTCAGACAATTTGAATGTTTTGAAGAAGGACTTTTCATTCATAATAATTAAACATACAACAAACATATTTCACTTTGTATGTCATGAGTCTGTATCATAATGTGTTTTGGTTTCACAAAAGGCTTGAGTAATAACTTCTTATCAAAACCCGGTACTTAAGATGAGGACCAAATGGCGTGAGGGTTTTTAACCAAGAGGAAGACAGGAATGTGTCAAAATAATGAGTTAAAAGTTGTTTGTTCGGAACAGGGCGTATTAATGAACATCTGGAAATACTGTGTGAATACGTCAGATTATAGCTAAGATGCTAATTTCCATCTGGTTCCCTGTGCGCAGGTAACACACACAGAGAGAGAAGAAAACAGTATTAGAACAAAATACTCAGGACAACGCAAAGTGCTTTACAAGACAAGGAAGGAAACGTTAGAATCTCAAAACATCATTACAGTATTTTCATGTCATTTTTTTCATTTTTTTTTAAGTGAAGGAGCATCAAAGGCCTGAAAGTACAATAATTGACTTGTCGTTGTTCATATTTTTATTATGACATGATCACAAATCTTTGAAAAAGGGGGAAAAAAAAGTTTGTGCTACTGAAGACAAATGCATAAATAAGAATCTCTAAGTTTGTTTTAGACACAATACAATGTTTTATAAAGCATTGTTTCCCAACCTGGGGTAAGGGGTTCAAAAGGGTTTTGCATATACTCAATAACAAGAAGTTATTTTGGGCTACTATGGCACGTTATACCTCACTTTGAAGGTAAATATCTCAAGAAAACAACCACATCCATTCTAAAAATGTAACCCAGAACAAAACTAATAATAATAATTGGTCTAAAATAAATGTTTTGAAATAGCATAACATACCTTTTGTCCTGTTTTGGTTCATGTAGCCGGGTCTGAACAGGGTCTTTCTGAGTGGAGTTTGCATGTTCTCCCTGTGCCTGCGTAGGTTTCCTCCGAGTACTCCGGTTTCCCCTACCACTAAAAGCATGCACACTAGGTTAAATCCTCCAGCTCCGGTAGTCCTGACCAAGCCGAGCATCAACATCTGGAGATGGGTTCCTGGGCGCCGTTACTACGGCGACCACTGCTCCTGACGTAAGCCTTAGCAGCATCAGGATGGGTCAAATGCAGAGGATGAATAAAGTGCACCTTTACCTGTAAAATTCCAAAAGTTGAGTTAAATTCATTATCCTAATTTTGTCAAAATACCCTCATAATTCAAGAATATGGAGACATTGATTCAAAAAAGGTTGGGAGCCGCTGTTTTAGATGGTAAGAATCTGCTGATGTTTTGATGTGGCTGTTAAAATCAAAGTCTGAGTCCATTATTACCCCATTATTATAAAACAAACAGCCCATGACAGTGACAGACAGTTAAAAGTGCGGCTCTGATTTCTCACTTCTCCACAAACTATGCAAACGTGGACAGACTCTGGTCCTGCTGCTGCTGCTGAGGACGGATTTATGGAACAGCGAGGATCAGATAAACTGAGCCCAGACGTGGAGGAGAGACCCGGACACTTCCCTTTAAATCACCGGCATTTAGAGCTGGACGGGGCACCACTCACAGATTACAGCCATCTTCTCAAGAGCCATTCAGGGTCCTTCATGGGAAAGAAAAAAAAAACACAAAAAAAACCCCCATTCTTTTTGGTCACAAAGTAAAGAAACCAAGTGTCAATATTTGGGAACACTTTGACGGTTAATATGCGTTATCAAGACATGGATTTTAATCTATTGTGAGACTAGATTATGTCAAGATTCAGTTTCTTGATGAGGAGGATGTAAAAATGTAAATATTAAATC
Organism: Knipowitschia caucasica; assembly: GCA_964034765.1. Lineage (NCBI taxonomy): Eukaryota > Metazoa > Chordata > Actinopteri > Gobiiformes > Gobiidae > Knipowitschia > Knipowitschia caucasica. The sequence continues at coordinate 7,222,936 of OZ035843.1, forward strand.
AACAAAAATATCAGTAGTTTGTAAAGTTTATAGCTAAACCCCCGCTGGTGGATTGCATCTGTAATGTAAATGTAATGTGCACGTTATTGTCCCCGTAGGGAAATTTGTTCCCTGCATTTGACCCATCCTGATGCCACTAAGGTTTACGTCAGGAGCAGTGGTCGCTGTAGTAACAGCGCACGGGAACCCATCTACAGGTGTTAATGCTCGGCTTGGTCAGGACTACCAGAGCTGGAGGATTTAACCTAGTGTGCCTATTTTTAGTGGTAGGGGAAACCAGATTACCCGGAGGAAACCTACACTGACACGGGGAGAACATGCAAACACCACTCAGAAAGGCCCTGGTCCGAGAGGCGAGAGTGCTATCCACTTAGCCACCGTGCCGCCCAATCAGTGCTTAGGAGCTACTGTACATATGTCACAGGCAGAAGTTGGTTTTTAATTGTACTGACTTTATACAGTGTGCTATACAAATAATTAATAATAATATTAATACATTCTAGCTAAATGGCACCTTTCTGGGGCACTCACAGTTGCCATTCACAAGTTAGAAAGTTAAAAGCAATAAACAGTTAAAAGCATACAATAATAATAAAGGTAAAGTTGGTACCGCATTGTGTCCTTGGGCAAGACACTTAATCCACTTTGCCTGAAGCCTCTTCCTGTGGCTCAGTGAGGGGCTGGATGCCTTCAATGTTTATATTTCCATATTTACAGCGTATGGCATATTAACAGCACAAACACATCCATATTTAGAGCCACCACTGGTTTACAGTTTCATAGTAATTCTGTCAAGTGCTCAGGCTTTATTCTAGAATCCCCCGGTCACTGCGAGAAACAAAACATCATTAAACGGAACCAAACGGCCCTGGCCTCTCGTGTTTGCTGAGTGTGAACAAGCGCTGGGTAATTTTGAACGCAGCCCTCTTTCCAAGTGTTTATTTAAACCCAAATGGTTCCTGATGGAGTCGTCAGCCTTCAGTCGCTCGCTAATCCTGTAATGATGTCCATCTGCAGTGGGCGGAGCAGGGGACCGGCCCTCCCTCGCTCTGCTCCCGTCGTTTGTCTTCACACGAGGCAACAGTGATCAGGAGGAGCCCCATATTCCCTCTTTGTGTGCAGAGAGACCTACTGTCATTATAGTTAGAGTTAAAGCTGAGGTACTTAGTGACTTACTGAGAATCTATTTCCATTTCTTTTGTGACTCTCTCGGCAAGTTCTGTAACTTAAGAGTTCACATTTTGTTTGTCCTAAAAGTCATGTAACGCATTTTTTATTTGTTATTTTTTTTTCCTATCTGCTCATATTAGATAACATGTTTTCTTCTGCAGGATTAAAAGAAAGAGTCCTGTGAGTCACTAGTTCACACTTTGGGCTGAGACAGTCTTTGTGGTCCTCTCTTCTTGGTCCAAATAATCTGACATAAAGATGTGATGCACCAAAAATGCGAGAACTATACAAATTGAAATGGTTAATAACAGTAGTAGTGCACATACGTGTGTAATAATCTTATGGGTGAAGGAACAAATTATGTCTTAAAACCAGTGCTTGTCTTCAAAACGTTTCACTCTCTTCTCAAATTGAAAAGTAACTTGACATTCCCTTTAAGGCAAGGCAAGGTCAAGGTTTGTTCGTTTAGCACCGTTCATACACAAGGCAGCTCAAAATGCTTAAGAAAACCATATTAAAGCTGCATTACCTCACATTTTGTTGTATTCATTATGAAAATTCAATCCATATCCATGCATTGCATTTGGATATATGTCCTTTTGAAGAATAAGTAGCGCAGATTTGTGCTGGCGTGACATTTTATTTTAGATCGAGTTTTTGTGCAACAAGGAAGAGAATTAGTTAGTGGGGGGCAGCTCCGTGAGTGCGGGGACCGGGGGCAGAAAGAGCGAGGCCAGCGCTCACATTCGAACATTTCACAAAGAGAGTTAGTGCAGCTTTAAGATAGATATAAGATCCGTTATTCGTCCCAAATCCGTTATTCGTCCCAAGGGTCTGAAAATGTCGATAAATATATTAACATAAATATATTAACATAAGTTTAATAACATATAACTACACATTGCTTGCACCAGAATACACAGTACTTTATACTTTCCTGCTGTCATTCTTTTTATTATCATTTTCAAGATAGAGACTTTATACTTGTTATTAATGCTTTGATTGGTATACAGTAGCATTTGTTTGCTTAATTTGTGCCGTGTGGTCCGCTTTCCCACTGTTCTATAACTTGTGAAATTTCCCCACTGTGGGACGAATAATGGATATCTTAATCTTCATCTTCATCTTCTGTTACAGTACATGTAATAATAATAATAATAATACATTTTATTTCTTAGGCGCCTTTCTTGACACTCAAGGTCGCCTTACATACAAGTAAAAAAATGTGCTTTTTAAAAACAGTTAAATACAAAGTTAAAAGCAGATCATGGACAAAGGAGAGTGTGGTTATGTTAGTGACTAGGCTTGTCTAAACAGATGAGTTTTAAGGGTGGATTTGAAGAATGTGAGTGAGTCGGTGTTACGGAGGTCAGGGGGGAGAGTGTTCCAGAGCTGGGGAGCAGAGCGGCTGAAGGCTCTACTCCCCATGGTGACGAGGCGGGCAGGAGGGACCAGGAGCTGGAGAGAGGAGGAGGAGCGGAGGGAGCGGGCAGGTGTGGAGATCTGGAGGAGGTCAGTCAGGTTTGGAGGAGCAAGGTTGTGGATGCTTTGAATGTGAGGAGCAGGATTTTGGATTGGATACGGTGAGTGATGGGGAGCCAGTGGAGCTGTTGGAGGGACAGGGGGTGATGTGGTTGATGGAGGGGGGTGTGAGGACAGGGGTGATGTGGTGATGGGGGGGGTGTGAGGACAGGGGTGATGTGGTGATGGAGGGGGTGTGAGGACAGGGGTGATGTGGTTGATGGGGGGGGGTGAGGACAGGGGTGATGTGGTGATGGAGGGGGTGTGAGGACAGGGGTGATGTGGTTGATGGAGGGGGTGTGAGGACAGGGGTGATGTGGTTGATGGAGGGGGGGTGAGGACAGGGGTGGGGTTGATGAGGGGGGGTGAGGACAGGGGTGATGTGGTTGATGGAGGGGGGGTGAGGACAGGGGTGATGTGGTTGATGGAGGGGGGGGGGTGAGGACAGGGGTGATGTGGTTGATGGAGGGGGGGTGAGGACAGGGGTGATGTGGTTGATGGAGGGGGGTGAGGACAGGGGTGATGTGGTTGATGGAGGGGGGGTGAGGACAGGGGTGATGTGGTTGATGATGACCTCTTGTACACGTTTTTAGTGGTAGGGGAAACTGCAGCACCCGGAGGAAACCTACGCCGATCAGATAAGATAAAATAAACTTGATCTCACAATGGAGAAATGTACGTGAGACATTTGGCATAGATAGTATCACTATAGGTTGTGAAAGTGTGCAAACATGTTGGATTAAAATTATACTGTCTCTTTTGTGCAGGATATATTATGTACAGTAAAAAGCAGTGGTGATTTTTCATTGATAGTGTAAGTTGTTAGTGACTTAAATTGAATTAGTGAGATGGGTTATATTTATGCAGCTATGTTGTTTTTTGGGTGGGGGCAAACTAGAACTAAACCTATTACTCTAACAGGCTGCGATCACTTGAATGACAAGGGAAAAGAACTATGCACACTGGTGTTTTTTATGAAAATGTCAAATAAACTGAATCTGGTCATAATGTAGACTCGTAAAATCCAGGTTTACGCAGACTGCCCACATTTGAAGTGGGAGGGTACAAATTGTGTCATTTTTTAGAATAGAATATAATCACAAACCTGCCATATTATTCCTATGTCCAAAAGTCCTTTCTACAGGCCAACATCATGCACTTGTTTTTGAATATGGACATCTTCATGAGAATGTTTTTGTCCCTAGATTAGGCTTTTCTCTACACAAACCTGAAGTTACTCTGCACTCTTACCTGCTGTACGCTTCACAAAGACTTCTGACCATCTCTGCGTTTCACGGTGAGCGTCGGACAGCTCCGTGAGAGGCAGGAGGAATGAATAATTTAAGCTGTGATTAATCCCGAGTGAAAAAGCTCTTCTGCAGGTGACTCACGGCGGACGCTTAGTTTGTCATAAGGTTTTAAAGAGAAAATCGCTTCTCAAGTGCCTTATCTCTGGAACAGACAGGGACAAGGATGTTTCATTTAATATGCAAACGCTACTGTGTCTGTAGCTACTGTATTCTATCTAGGACATGAAATCAAATAGTTTACTAACTTTATGTATATGCATTACGTTGTGTATGTACAGTATTACTATATGTTTACTGTCTGTATATTATTGTCATTGTAATATACTATGGCCGCCTTTTTACTGTCTTACTTGTCTTGTCTTCTCTTTTCTATCTGTTTGGACTTTGGTAGAGAATCAGTTCATCTTTGTTTGTTTCGAGCAATAAGTGTTCAAGAAGAAAGTAAAATTATCAAAATTGTGCATAAATAACCCTGAGTTACATTTACATAATATGAAATTATAAATATTATATACACAAGAGAAAACTTTTTTAATCCCACTCCTGGAATAGAACAAATATATTTTTTTCTGTATTCTCTTCTATTCTAAGATTGTGCTGGGGTTGGATTTGTTCACAATATAAGATTCTGTCTGTTGAGTTAGGATTAGGAATAAATGTTAGACACCACAGAGGACCTTTAACACAAATTATGTTTTTGTTGGTAAAGCTTAGCCTGGTCGTACCACACCATAGTACAAATTACATTTCGTACTAAGGTCTGGAGGTGCTCCATTGAGCTCCGTTTACAGGTGGGAGGGGTAACTCCTTTTGCAGATTGATACGATTGGATCTGAGTTTACATATGACACATATGAGTGACATATGTAATGCGCCTGAGTGAGTCGTTAGCATATAGCATTTAGCCTAGCCATCTCCTTTGCCCCTAACGGAGCCCGTGGGAAGTAGCACCACAATCTTAGCCAGCAATTACATTTGCTAAACATTCCTCTTGCTCCAGCTTCAATTTCTTGATAAAACCAGACCGGAATACTTTACTATCTCATTCTTCGCCATTGCCAAACTACAACCCTCCCGTTCGGCGCAAACTCTTGACGTTACCCACATCTAACTACAACACCCGCTAGGTAAGGGTTAGAGTTAAAACATTTCTTTAAATAATCTTTTTTTCTTAATTGGGAAAAACACCACTAGTTCTTGCGAAACTTACCCCTGACTTCCTCACACCTTTTGAGCATCCGAACTCTTTTTGACAGTGAGTTTCGCGACTTACCGACACCAAAGCCAGTCTTACATCGCAGCGAGCTCACAACTATATTTCTCAGGGAATATAACGTTCTGTTATCACACACACACATCTCGTTTCAACACCAAGAGCTGCTTTTGCCGCACATCTGCAACTGGAACAAAACATTCTGCTTCCACAACTTTTGAATAGATGCCACCGTGCCATCAATGAACGCCATTTGAAAAGTCTGAGCGGAAATAGACTGGCGAATAATCCTCCTGTTGATAAGGGCTTAAGTGAAGTTGGAAGTAACTTTTGGAGACAAGTCCTCACAGGTTTGGATCAATCACAGCAGCTTATTCTCCAAAGTTTTCCTACGTTTCATGGCGTGAATGGGATTATGTGCATTAGACGCTGTGTCACGTTTTCATTGGTTTGAGAAACAGCCAAGATGTGCAGAAACTCGGATTTCCTCCATTTTGCACTGCAACCACAGATAGAGCTCTGTGGTTGCTCTCTCTCTCTCTCTCTCTCTCTGGCCTCTCTCTGGTCTCTCTCTGGCCTCTCTCTGGTCTCTCTCTCGCTTCTCTCTGGTCACTCTCTGGTCTCTCGGCTGGTCTCTATCGCCTCTCTCTAGTCCCTCTCTCTGGCCTCTCTCTGTTGGGTCTCTAGGCTCTCCCTGGCCTCTACCTGGTCTCTCTCTGGTCTCTCTCTGGTCTCTCTCTAGCCTCTCTCTGGTGTCTCTTTGGGCTCTCGCTGGTCTCTCTCGCCTCTCCCTAGTCCCTCTCTCTGATCTCTTTCTGGCCTCTCTCTGGTCTTGCTCTGGTCTCTCTCTGGCCTTTCTAGTCTCTCCCTGGTCTCTCTCTAGTCTCTCTCTGGGGTCTCTCTGGTTTCTCACTGGTCTCTCTCGCCTCTCTTTAGTCCCTCTCTCTGATCTCTCTCTGTCCTCTCTTTGGTCTCGCTATGGTCTCTCTCTGAGGTCTTTCTGGCCTCTAGTCTCTATCTCTAGTCTCTCTCAGGTCTCTCCCCAGTCTCTCTCTAGCCTCTTCCTGGTCTCTCTTTGGTCTCTCTCTGGGCTGTCTCTGGCCTCTCTTCTCTCTCTGGTCTCTCTCTCTGATCTCACTCTGGGCTCCCTCTGGTCTCTCCCTCTGGTCTCTCCCTCTGACCTCTCCTTTCTTTGACTGTGATGTCACCAAACCACACAGAACAAGCAGAACAAGCATATTTAGGCTCCTGCACATAAGACGCTGTGTCACGAATGCATTGGTTTGAGAAACAGCCAAGAACTCGGATTTCCTCCATTTTGCACCGGAGCCGCAGATAGAGCCCAGGGCCGAGGAGTTTATTATTGCTTGATGCAGGGAAAATTCCACCTGAATCAATTCCACAATTAGCCAGTTCAGTATTTTAATTAAAAAACAACAGGCGGCTTTGAACATATCGATCGCAGCTAAAGAGCAGAGAGAGCGACTCACATCAGCGACTCACATCAGCGCTGCACATTCAAAGACACTGATAAATGCTTATGGGCCCAAAACTGCATCGCATCAACATCAGAAGCTTTAATATTGTGTCTCCAGGGGATTAGAATCAAAGACATAACAGTTGTGAGGAATTTGTTCTTTGTAAAGTTTTCAAATGATTACACTGATTTGTTGAAAAGAGAAATAGACCAATTATTTATTATCCCTTTGTGAGGGAATGTCGCTAATTCAGTGATTGAATGAGAAAACGTGAAGACCCGGCAGAATATTTATATCAAAGCACAGATCCCTTTTTGGTTTTACATTTATTTCACATTTACTTAGAACTATGTTTCCGCTTGTGTCTTAATTCATTTCAGTTCTATTTTGTGAATTTCTCTTTCAACATAGAAAGATAGATACTTAATTAATCCACGTAAAAGAAATTCAGGTGTCCAGTTGCAGCTGAAACACACCCATTCATACAAACAAAACAAATCAATCCATAATTAAAGTAGCTACAATATTATTAAAATGCAACAGCCATTGTATTGGTCACAGCAGCAGGTGGTGTGGCCGCTTTGTTCGGGCCATTTTGTTTTTTCTGGTCCAGAGTAAAATGCTCAATGCTTTGTTAGCATTTAAAACAAAAAAATGCATTCCTCCAGTGATTTTCCACTTGACCTGCTTGGATCAGATTGTTATAAAGATCTTATAGTATTAAATAGTTATAAGAGTAAAGTTATTAACTAATTATAAACTCTGTGTTCAGATACAGCATATAATCTGTTGGCAGCAGGTCAGCTGATATATACTGTAGATAGCTGATACTTCATTTGTTTAATATCTAGAGTAGATATTTGTTCTTTACTCTGGTCTATTTAATGTCCAGTAATTTCCTCATTTAGGGCAATGGTTTCAGACGGCTGCCAGGTGGTATCAGGGACGTGGCTCTGTTATTTATTGTATATGTGCACATTTACTAATGAATAAATTCACACTTTGATTGTATCACAGCTATTGGTTGTTTTCCTTGTTTTTGCTCTCGGCCTGTGCAGAAATACCACCACATGACTCTGAATCCTCTTTGCTCTGCTCTGAATCCAGACCACTGTGCTGCAGGTACATTTACTGGTAGAGAAATTAACAATTGTAAAGCACAGAACACCTGTTTCAGAGCTACTTACAGTAGGACTTGCTGCGATTTCCAGCACATTGAAACACCCAAACAATAACAACGTGCACAACAAGTTCCATTGGGATTTGATTTGATACCAAGTAGTACAATGGCAAAAACAGCCATATTGAGCCGATTATCATCTGTGCTTAAGAATTTGAACTAGTAATGTCAGTTAAACGCATTAATGGCATTAACACAAACCCTTTTTAACAACGTTAAGAAACGTGCGCGATAATTGTTGCTTATGGCCTAGCTTATGTTTTTTCACAGGCCGCTGCAACAACTAGAAACAAAAAATTACAACATCGCTCCAGATGTAGCTCGGCCGGACACAAAACAAAGTGTGCTCTCAGTATCTTCCTCCCTCCGCTACAGAAGTGTAGAGTAGAGAAGAGGCCCGAGGACTGATGTAGAGCAGCGACAGTCACATGTGTTTGTCCTCATGGTCTCTGTGTCAGACGTGAGACTTTATGAAAGAAAAACAGAACGATGTCCAGAATCCCCGTCCCTTCTAATGTGTAGTACCATGTGGAGCTGATCTCGTGTCAAAGAACATTAGCACAACCATGTTTCCCGTGTGTTTTGAGCAGTGACATGCACTACTGTGAGGATAAAATACAACATCAGCCTCTACGTGCACCGCTGCACGAGGCTTTTCACATCAGGAGACACGAGCGGTTTGTAGGGGACAGAAGTTACAGCAGTTACTATCTAGAAACTATCTTGAGGTCACAGCCTACATCAAGAAACATTTAGAATTTGTGATTACTTGCGATTAATCGTGAGTTAACTATGACATCAACATGATTAATAGTGATTACATAATTTAATTGTTTGACAGCACTAATTAAAATACATTTAAACTCTACTATGAATGTAATATAGAACAGTGCAATACAATACTTTTTATTCTGAACGTCTTCATATAATTAAACATGACTTACAATTGTGCAAAAAAGAACAGAAAAAGCCTGGTGAATGGTTTTTTCCACTTTTGTCTGAAAAAGCTGATCTCAGGATGTGGCTGAGGCAAACAACGTGTGATAGAAGCAATTTGTTTTGAGCGAGAGGAACAACATTGTATGACGGTTCTTGATTTAGAGTTTTTAAAGTTAGGTACCTCACCTTTAATTCCACCACTACCGTTGTGTCTGATACAAATACCTGGCTGTGGACTCAGATGGTTTGAATCACGGAGCGCCTGCTTTAGCCGCGGCGCTTTGATGTCGCTGCAGGTTTATGGTCTGACAGGTTTTCACGTTTGTTCTTCTGTTCACACTTAAGGCTCTTACTCGACAAGACGCAGCGCTGTGATATTGATCCACGGCTGTAATTACCATTGACACGGCTTAGGCCTGTCCCTCCAGCTCTCTGTGTGTACTTAACATGACGGCCAGGCAGAGCTCTCCCAGCATGCACCTGGACTGGACCCAATGTATGTTGATTTATAGTGCTGGGATAATGTGTAATGTTCCAAACTGTTGCAATATCCTTGGGCCAGACACTTCACCCACATTGCCTAGAATGAGTCTGGTGGTGGTTGGAGCGGCCGATGACACATACTGGTGCTTCCCCCCAGGGCAGCTGTGGCTACAGATGTTTATCACCACTGTGTATGAAGTGAATGAATAATGCCATGGAAAGTGTCTTTGAGTGTTATATAAAAAGTGCTACTGTACATAAAACCAATCCATTAATTATTATTATTATTATTATTATCATTATTTTAGAGTTCCTGCTCTCCAACTGAAAAGTGAAAATAATACATGCAGGTGAAAATCTTTTTTATGGTTATTATTTCTTTAATGGTTTTGACTTGATGTACCCCAGCTTAAAGATTCACTAAATATTATATAGAGAATGTTCCATCAGAAAATACATATTAAATCTAAAAGGGTGAAGACATTGGATGTATGCTTTGTACCCATTTGCTGTCAAAGAAATAGTTTTATCGTATGTGATTGGTTGACACTGGAAGTTTGTACTGGGAGATACAATTTGATGCTAATCGATAACATAGGTGCTAATATAAATGCAAATGAGATGATAATGCTTTTGCTTTTAGATTTTTATGTTGTGTCATTAATTAATAAGAGCCATTTTGAGGCCCTGGCTTCATGCTCTCACTCAAGTGTTCAATGTTTACTACCACCATCTGCTGTTCGTCGAGAGGAGTGTCTCCGCAGCCTCTGTCTCGCTCTGTTCAGAAAAGAGAATGGGTTCTGTAGCAAAGGAATTCGAAAAGCAGAGAACGGCATTATTGTGCGTTTGTTTACTGTAAACATCTATTGTGTCATGTTCCTCAGGGTCTGAATGTCACACCTCTGCAAACGGCTCCTGCTTTGTTCAAATACTGTGTTTGTGTGGGGAGTTATGTCCTCAAACAAGAATGAAAGGTTTCTGACGTTAGCCTTGGACATGTGAAAAGAAACATTAAGAGATCCAGATACTTTCACAAAAATATGATCTCAAACTTGTGAACTTTAACCCTTTACCAATGTGTTTCTTTGCTGCTGATCCTAACTGCTGATTTTTAAGATGTTCACTTGTTTTAGTTTACCTGGTGGGACAAAACCTGATTATATAGGGTATTTAAAACGTATTAGATATGTTGAGTGCCTTGACTATTGCACTGCGAAAAATGATGAAAAATTTCTTAATTTGAGCAAATGCTAACTGCCTTGAAACAACATTTGCCAACAGGACAAAGCAAAATGATCTTGCTTCAAAAAGATACAGGAAATGAGAAAATATAGCAACAGTTCTTGAAACTAAATGTCTTGTCTCATTGGCAAATCTGCTTTTAAGACAGTCAGAATGTATTCAAATGTATAAAAAAAATACTCAATTCAAGCAATTATTACCTATACATATTTTATCATGTTTTTACAGTGTGCCCTGTAGGTATGTGCGCGGCAACATTGAAATTTCCTCTCATTAAAAGGTTCACCATTATCTTATCTTGATGGTTTTGCACTCACTACAGAACTTTAAATCACTTCTCAAACCCCACTTGTTCCACCTTGCCTCCTTCATTTTGCTCTTCACTGTTTATTTCTTGTTATTATTTTTTATCTATGTGTTTTAAAAAGCGTCTTCGAGTGTCCAAAAAAAGCGCCATACCAGTCAGATGTATTATTGCTATGATGATGATTATTATAATTATTATTATCAGGAAGCAGTTGGACAACAAGGGCACATCCTAAATGATTTCCCTTGTCGCTTCTGATCCTTTCCCTCCGTTCCTCAACAGCTAATGTGGTAGAACGTTTTAGCCATAGAGATGATACAGTGAGGAGTGAGGAAGAGCAGATTTGACCTGGAGAAAAGGCAAAATCAAGAGAAGGAATAAAGAAGAGGAGACCAGGTCTGTGTATGGTTTTTTCAAATTAAAATCGAAATGAAATATCTTAAAATAGTGTTGTATAGTATAGTGTAGGGTTGGGTAGTGTAGTGTAAGGTAGTGTAGGGTAGGGTTGGAAAGTGTTGGGAAGGGTAGGGTTGGGTAGTGCAGTGTAAGGTAGGGTACGGTTGGGCAGTGTAGGGTTTATGGTAGGGTAGGGTAGGGTTGGGAAGTCTAGGGTAGGGTAGGGTTGGGTTGTGTAGGGGAGGCTAGGAGTGGAGAGTGTAGTGTAAGGTAGGGTAGGGTTGGGAAGAGTAATGAAGGGTTGGGTAGTGTAGGGATTAGAGTAGGGTAGGGTTGGGTTGTGTAGGGGAGGCTAGGAGTGGAGAGTGTAGTGAAAGGTAGGGTAGGGTTGGGAAGTGGAATTAATATAAACAGCCCTTTAATCTTAAATTATATAGCGCCTTTCACGGAGTTACAAAAGCGCTTTACAATTGTTTTGGGCATTTGTCGCTCTACAGAGATGGGAGCGAGGTCGTCAGTATAGGAGGCTTATGCCACAAACATTGCACATGTTTTTAGCAGTAGAGGAAACTGGAGCACCCGGAGGAGTCCTACGCAGACACGGGGAGAACATGCAAACTTCACTTAGAAAGGCCCAACCACAATTTGAGGTAGGGTAGGGTTGGGAAGCGTAATGAAGGGTTGGGTAGTGTAGGGATTAGAGTAGGGTAGGGTTGGGTTGTGTAGGGGAGGCTAGGAGTGGAGAGTGTAGTGTAAGGTAGGGTAGGGTTGGGAAGAGTAATGAAGGGTTGGGTAGTGTAGGGATTAGAGTAGGGTAGGGTAGGGTTGGGAAGTGCAGGGATTAGAGTAGGGTAGGGTAGGGTTGGGTTGTGTAGAAGAGGCTAGGAATGGGTAGTGTAGTGTAGGGTAGGGTAGCGTTGGGTAGATAAGATAAGATAAACCTTTATTAGTCTCACAGTGGAGAAATGTCAGTGTCATCGTTGCGCACATTACAGCAGAGAAAGGAAATAAAAGCACTCAGATTGCACACATCAAATAAGTCTATTATTTAAGATAATAGACAATAAAATAAAGATTAAAATAAAATAAAATGAGATAAATTCGGGGCTATAATTGCACTTGGTTCAAAAGTATTTACAGATGTCTACAGTATATTATACATTAGCCGCGGAGAATATGGGAATATGCATATGAACAGAATAAATATCAGAAATCAGAATCAGAATCATTTTTATTGCCACGTAAGTAACAAAAAGTTACCACTTGGAAATTGTTTTGGCAGAGCGTGCCACTTCGCCATTTGCGGCGCTGTTTATATAATAATAAATAATAAATACTATCAACAGGTAAACTGACTGGTGAATGGCAGAAATATCAGATGGATATGTAATAATGCAGTAATACTAACAGCAGACTCGTGACAAGTTACTATAGTGAACTATCAGTGACATTTGTACAGACTCAGCAGTTCTTGTCACACATTCTCGTTGTACAGCCTGACAGCAGCAGGGAGGAAGGACCTGCGAAACCTCTCCTTCACACAGCGAGTGTAGTGTGGGGTGTAGGGTAGGGTTGAGTAGTGTAGTGTAGGGTAGAGTGGGGTGTCCTGGGCTGGTGGAAACAGGGCTATAGAAATGTGTTTCAGGCTGTAGTATGCATTTTGCCCAGTTCTTCCTTTGAGCGATGTCATAGCTTCAATTGTGTCAAATGAATTTATATTTTATAAATTCAAAACTAACTCTAAAATATAACTACCATAAATGTACTTCACTTATAGCAGGTTGAAAATAATAATACAATAACAACAAAAACAGTATTAAAACCACACAGACACATTTATTAAAAAAACTTTCACACTTTCTGGGTAAACATTTTTCTTGCTGTGTTAATTATTTATGACTAACACAAAGTTTGCCTGTAAAGAGTCTCATTATAAGTAGTTTTGTTAATTGTAGCGATCTATTGGTTCTTCCATACGAGAAACTTAAACTGAAATGTGAGCGTGTAGGTGCCATGTCTTCAGCCGACGCTAACAGTGACAGTGTAAATGTGTGGAGCAGAGCCGCGGCCCACACAAGCTGCTGATTATTATGTTATCTGTGGATGTAATAGCATTTATCACTCGGCCTCATTGACCTGAAGAGTGACGGGCAGGCGGCTCCAGTTGCTTAATGAGTGGAATGATAATTATACTTGCATTAGGGTTATGTAAGTTTCTAACGCAAGGGTTATAAACGGGAAAATGTAATTGTAACATCCACAATGTAATTCCCCCATCATTTATCCATATTTTTATTATTATTGTACGTATTATATTAGCCCTTTTTGCTGATTGGCCCTAAGCACAACATCAGGAAGTTAAACGTCCCGGTTGCCCAGGTAACTGTCTGCTCCGCCCCCTCCTCCACTCTCACTGTGTGCTGTGGCAGCTGGCGCTATGAATATCCGTTCTGTTGTTGGGGATAAATCATTAGGTAAAATGTCTTTGTCTGGGGTAAATATGAGAAAGAGTGTGTTTATTTCTGGTGCTACTAACACCAACACAGATGATGAAATACTTGAGTTTTTGAAACAATATGGTCCATTGAAGTCTGTTAAATATATAGCAGATCCAGACTCTGACCTTGATAAAAACCTGGTCGTTGAATTTACAAATTTTGATTCTCTAACTCTGTTGAGACCTATACTGCCACACACCGTTGGTACTTTTTGTGTTAGGGAATTCGGCTATCAAATCCCAGACACAGTGAGAGTGGAGCCTTCTACCGATTATCTCAAAGACTTAAAACAAGTTGCCGATAAAACAGGTAGAAGTTTTGAAACTATTCTGAAAGAAGTTATGGATCAAATTGGGAAACATTTGGAGACAGAAGGACAGGATGAACTAGACTCTGTGCTTGTTGTAGACCCAGTGGCTTCTCCCTCGTCTGGCCAGCAAGGGACACTGCCCGGGGCCTCCGCCCATAATACATCAAGTCGTTATGAGTCTCATCCACAGGCGTCCCAGCCGGCGGCACCCAGGTTCTCACTGAGTCAGCAGGACCTGAATCCCGCCGAAGTACAACGAGTAGTAGTGGAGCACGTCATGCGGACAGAGGATTTAACCCCAAACATGTATTCTTCATTGAGATTACGTCCATTTTCAGGCCGAATCCCCAAACCTGGAAATGAGGCAGATTATGAAACGTGGAGATCGCATGCGGAGTTATTGCTAGCGGACCCCACAGCGCCTCCTCTACATACCACCAGACGATTATTGGACAGTTTGCTCTCCCCTGCCGCGGAGGTGGTGAAAGGCCTGTCCTCGGACACTCCCCCAGCAGTATACTTACAAGTATTGGACTCCGCTTTTTCTGCTGTTCAAGATGGGGAAGAACTGTTTGCCCAGTTTCTAAATACCTTACAAGACTCAGGAGAGAAACCGTCAACTTACCTGCAGCGGTTACAGCTTTCATTAACCACTGTGGTGAAGCGAGGCGGGGTTCGAGACGCAGATACAGCCAAGCATCTCTTGAAGCAGTTTTGCCGAGGCTGCTGGGATAACGCATTAATTATGAAACTACAACTTGAACTGAGACTGAGAAATCCTCCACTTTTTGCTGAACTGTTATTGTTACTGAGAACTGAGGAAGACAGACAGATGGCTAAAGACAGTCTAATGAGGAAACACATGGGCTCGGTCAAACCTCGTGCCCAGCTCCATTCCCAGCAAGCGTGTGTCTGTGGCCAGCCAACGTCCACCACCCTTGATGAGCTGAAGCTGCAGGTCCAGAAGCTACAACAGCAGATGTCGGTGCTACTGTCAAAGCAGAACATGGCCCGCTCAAAATCACAGTCCCCTCAGGCGTCTTCGAACATCACGACGAGACCCAGGCCTGGATTTTGTTTCAAGTGTGGGGAGGACGGGCACATACTTTCCACTTGCAGTGGCAGACCAAACCCAAACCTCGTACAAGAGAAGAAAAAGCAGCTGCAACAGAAGCAACAAATGTGGGACAGGAATCACTCTCCGTTAAACTAGAGGAAGTCTCGGCAGAGGGACATGCAGAGGCTTCACCACAACCACGTCCCATCAACAACTCTCAATTTGCTGCACTTCCAAAAGGACTCGTTGGGACGAAGAGTACAGCTCAAGTTGCGATCAACGGACATGTTCTCAACTGTTTAATGGACACGGGGTCTCAGGTAACCACCATACCACAAGCCATCTACAGTGCTTATCTGTCAGAGCATGAGCTGAAACCCCTAAACAACATCCTGGAGATCGAGGGAGCAAACGGACAGAGCGTACCCTATCTTGGGTATGTGGAGCTCCTGTTGACATTTCCAGAGGATTTTTTGGGTTCAGCTGTTGACGTTCAAACGCTTGCTCTTGTGGTACCTGACATGAAGACCTCCTACCCATTGGTTCTTATCGGAACGAACACTCTAGACAGAGTCTACGAAGAACATCTTGAGTACAGTCCATCTTACCGTCCCATTCCTTATGGGTACAAAGCAGTGATTAACATTCTTCAACAGAGACACAAATGGACACATTTGAACCACCATGCTGTTCTTAAGCTTGTGTCCAGCACTTCCCAAACAGTACCAGCTGGACAGACTGTTGTCTTACATGGTGCTGCAAGCTGTCGCTTCCCACAACATGACAGATCCATAATTGTTGAGCACCCGCTGACTTTTACAGTTCCTGGTGGTCTGATGGTGCGGTCATGTCTTGTCGATGTGCCTAGTCATGCACCCTACCATTTCCCTGTGATAGTCTGCAATGAGTCTGAGCAGGACATCACCCTTTCCCCACGTGCTTCTGTTGCGGAATTGAGTGCCATACAGTCTGTTGTTCCTAAAGATCCAAATGCTGTCCCAGTTACCCCTCCTCACACTGCCACACCCGTCTTCAACTACAACTTTGGGAATTCACCCCTGCCGCCAGAGTGGAAAACACGGACTATTGAAATGCTGAACACCATCCCAGAAGTCTTTGCTCAAACTGACCTCGATTTTGGATGCACGGATAAAGTCAAGCATCAGATTAAGTTATCAGATCCCACACCATTTAAACAAAGACCACGGCCAATTCATCCTTCCGATCTAGATGCTGTACGCCAGCATCTTCAGGAACTGCTCGGTTCTGGTGTGATTAGAGAGTCAAATTCTCCTTTCGCTTCACCAATCGTTGTAGTCCGGAAAAAGAACGGCAGTGTAAGGCTTTGCATTGATTACCGAAAATTAAATATTCAAACTATCAAAGATGCTTATGCCCTGCCCAAACCAGATGATGCATTCACAGCACTGTCTGGATCACAATGGTTTTCTGTACTTGACTTGAAATCTGGCTATTATCAAATAGAAATGGACGAAGCTGATAAGTGCAAAACGGCGTTTGTTTGTCCTTTAGGCTTCTGGGAATTTAATCGCATGCCCCAGGGAGTGACAAATGCCCCTAGTACATTTCAGAGACTAATGGAGAAATGCATGGGTGAAATGAACTTTAAAGAAGTCTTGGTGTTTATTGACGATCTCATTGTTTTTGCCCCCACGTTGGAAGAAACATGAGGAGAGATTAATGAAAGTTCTCACCAGACTGAAAGAATTCGGATTGAAACTCTCCGTTGAGAAGTGTGTTTTCTGCCAAACGTCTGTCAAATACCTGGGGCATGTGGTGTCACGACACGGTGTACAGACAGATCCAGAGAAGGTCGCAGCTCTCAAGACCTGGCCGGTTCCGAAAAACCTGAAGGAATTGAGATCCTTCTTGGGTTTTGCTGGGTACTACAGACGGTTTGTCCATGGCTACTCCACTATTGTGCGACCATTGAATGAACTGACGTCCGGATATCCACCTACCCAGAGGAATCGTAAATCGCATAAGCGGACAGACTCTTATCTGAATCCTCGTGAATCTTTCGGTGAGAGATGGACGCCGACCTGTCAAAAGGCTTTTGAAGACGTTATTGCCAAACTCACCTCAGCTCCAATCCTTGGTTTTGCAGACCCGTCCAAACCCTACCTGCTACACACAGATGCCAGCACCACTGGATTGGGTGCTGTGCTGTATCAGGAGCAAGATGGCCAAAACAGGGTAATTGCCTATGCCAGCCGGGGACTCTCTCGCTGTGAATCTAATTACCCAGCGCATAAACTTGAGTTCCTTGCTCTTAAATGGGCAGTTACAGAAAAACTGAGTGACTATCTTTATGGGACAGACTTTACCGTTGTGACAGATAGTAACCCTCTTACTTACCTTCTCACCTCTGCAAAACTTGATGCTACCAGTTACCGCTGGCTCTCTGCATTATCAACCTTTTCCTTTAAGATAACTTACCGTGCTGGAAAACAGAACTCTGATGCAGATGGACTGTCACGCCGGCCACAAGCACAAGTTCCCGATGATCCCCGGTCCCAAAAAGAAAGGGAGCGCATACTCAAGTTTGCTCAACAACATTTACCTGACCCGCACCCCATAACAATTGATCAACACATTGTTGAAGCCATCTGCAACAGGCAGCTTGTCTATAGCTCACCTGGCCAGACATCTGATGCAGCTTTAATCCACTCACTCTCTGTGCATGTTGGCAGTCTTCCAGATAGCTATGCCAATGACTCTCAATTTGTGTCGCTTATTCCTCAGTTGACTGCTGCAGAAGTTGCTGAGAAACAGAGAGCTGATCCCACATTGAGACACATTATCGCACAGCTAGAGACCGGGAGTACATCACCATCCTCTGTTAAGGAAGAACTCCCTGAGCTGCCACTCCTTCTTCGTGAAATCCCCAAGATGGAGCTTCAAAATCACATTCTGGTACGGAAGAGACATGTTGATGGTCAGCTGCAACATCAGCTCGTGTTGCCACAGGAATGCCGTGCCGCAGTTCTAGCAGAGCTACATGATGAGATGGGTCATCTGGGCACCGACAGGACAATCGATTTGATTCGAAGCAGATTTTATTGGCCGAAGATGGCCATTGATGTGACCAACAAAATCAAAACCTGTGAGCGCTGCATCAAGAGGAAAGCCCTGCCAGATAAAGGCTGCACCACTCATGAACATAAAAACATCTAGACCCCTCGAGTTGGTCTGCATGGACTTTCTTTCAATCGAACCCGGCCACACCCGAACCAAAGACGTTCTAGTTATAACTGACCATTTCACAAAATATGCAGTGGCCGTCCCAACACCAAATCAAAAAGCAAAAACTGTTGCCAAAGCTTTGTGGGACAATTTCTTTGTTCATTATGGCCTTCCAGAAAAATTGCACAGCGATCAAGGGCCCGATTTTGAGTCCAGAACCATAAAAGAGCTGTGTAACATGGTCGGCATTCACAAGGTGCGCACAACTCCTTATCACCCCCGCGGAAACCCCGTCGAACGCTTTAATCGCACACTGTTAAACATGCTTGGAACGTTGACCACGGAAAATAAAATGCACTGGAAAGACTTTGTGAAACCTCTCGTTCATGCTTATAACTGTACTCGTAATGATGTGACTGGTTTCAGCCCTTATGAGCTAATGTTTGGGAGGCAGCCAAGGCTCCCAATTGATTTGGTGTTTGGGTTACCAGTTAGCAGTGATAAACCAACTCATTCCCAGTACGTGCAAAAGCTTAAAGAAAATCTTGGACGAAGTTATCGCATAGCCATTGAGAACTCTGAAAAAGTGATGGATAGAAATAAAACACGATTTGACAAACATGTTACAGCGTCCGATTTACAAGTCGGTGACCGAGTACTGGTCAGGAACGTTAAGCTCCGGGGAAAGCATAAGTTGGCTGACAGGTGGGAGTCTGATCTCTACATTGTTGTTAAACGAGCAGGCTCTCTTCCCGTATATACAGTGCGGCCAGAACACAGAGATCGGCCACTCCGCACGCTCCATCGTGACCTGCTCTTGCCGTGTGGTTACCTGTCAGCTGCCTACAAGCCTTTGCCCACTACACCAACGAGGCTTAAACCTTCCAAACTGTCAGACCCTCCATCTAATGACCCAGAGGTCACTTCAGAGGATGAAATCATACCAACACACTGGTATCATCCTGGTGGACTGCGAACATTCACCACAGTGGTCGACATGCCAAAGGCCCCTGCTCCTGTTGAAGCGCTTGGGCCTGCCACACAGCCCAGTCAGGAGCCTGCTCTCAGTCCGTTGCCCCAACTAGAACCCCAAGTGCCAACAGCAGACTCCCCTGGATCGCCTGTCCCTTCCACACAAGAAGTGTTGACTGATCTCTCAGGCGAAACTGATTCTGTTGGCGAGGAATCAACAACCGGATCTTCATCTATGGAACAAGACATACAGTCAAGTCCTGATTCTGATCTACCACAGGGGCGGCCATCCAGAATCAGGAAACCCCCAGACCGACTGCAATATACCGGGCTGGGGCGTCCTCTCCTTAAGAACCTACAGACATTTTTCCATGGGCTAAGTACGGCCTTTAGTTATGATCTGGAGGATGCCAGTGACCCTGCAACTGAGGTTCGTCACCCACCAGCTGTTCACCGCCAACCCGGTCAATGTCCGGGGACGTACATTGGATCAGGAGGGGAACATGTAACATCCACAATGTAATTCCCCCATCATTTATCCATATTTTTATCATTATTGTACGTATTATATTAGCCCTTTTTGCTGATTGGCCCTAAGCACAACATCAGGAAGTTAAACGTCCCGGTTGCCCAGGTAACTGTCTGCTCCGCCCCCTCCTCCACTCTCACTGTGTGCTGTGGCAGCTGGCGCTAGGCTACAAACAAAGTGGCTACAACCTGACGTTGTTTTCCCTAATCAGACCACTCCTAGACATTCTGATTCATCGGTGAGTTTTGCCAAAGTGTTTTCTATAATATTTGTGCAACTTGCTGTTCGAATCTGTGCTTTTGACCGTTTAAAATGCGGATGTAGTGTGGTTAGCCGCTATGGTTTGCCGTCGTACGGAACTCCGCCGTAAAAGCGGGTGATTTTGTTTTGTAGTTATTATTACCTCATAATGAGAACCATTTTTGATTGAACTACCTTTGATTAATTAATATTTATATGTTGCCTTGAATTCGGTAGGCACGGATTATACTTTAGAGTTTGAGTTTTGTTTTAAAGTGACTTTGTTTTGAGTTAGCAGCACATTGTCATGGTTAAAGCCCATGCTAGCGCAGCTGTTAATTTGATGAGCTATAGCTATTTGATTTTGAACTATTGACTGTACAACTTTGAAAGATGTGATTTAGGTGCCGTTTTTTTGGTACTGCTTTGTGTTTTGATATGTTACCGGTAACTGAATTTGATTATGACCTCGTTTTCAGGCCAGGTTTTTTGTTCATCCCTGGATCATGGACTGATCCTCTCTGGACTGACTCTTCACTGACTATCCCATGAACTGAGTGAACTGATGGCGAGCTGGTAGGATAGACTTTGATATTTTTCTCTTTTCGAAATCCTTGGACTATGGATTAAGACTCTAAAACCCTAATATTTCCCCGAATTCAACAATGGATTAAAACTATTCGCACGGATTAAAAACCAAACAATGGATTAAAGACTGAACTCTTTCCTAAAAACGGATAAAAAACTGAAAGCATTGAGCTTTAAAATCAAAGACTTATTTTGAGTATTGTTATTAGTTTTTTGAATACTTTTTGCTATTTTTGTTTTTTTTTGTGTGGTAAATATACATTTTGAGTTCAACTTCATACTTTTCCCTTATTGATCTAAACCTTTAATACATTTTTTCCTTTTGCATTTAAACTTCATTGTCTCTGTGTGTCATTCATACCACCCTCAAGCTCCTAAACGAATTTGGACTTCTGTGAACTAACCCATTAGAGATTTCAAGATTATAACATAGGTTACATAATGGTTAAATTTGGGAGAGAAAAAAAACAGTGGGTCTTGTCCAATAATTGCAAAAGTAATGGTGTGTTATGTCACTAATGTGGACATTCTGACCCATTACAGTGCAACGCTGACCAAAACTGTTAAAATGTCTCTTTCGAAACATTTTGTGAAGATTGTACTGTTATGAGTTTTAATAGATGATCCTTTTTTAGCAAGAATATAAAGAAATGTGTCTTCTGCATTTGACCACAGCAGATGCCAACAGCCATTCAGGTCACGGCAGCAGAGATGGTGAAGCCGCTTGGTTTGGACCATTTTCACTGCTCTGGTCCAAAGTAAAATGGTAAATACTTCATTGGCACTTTTTTTAAAAATTAAGTTAGCCTTCCTCCAGTGGATTTTCTCCTGATCCACTTGGTTTGGACCATGAATCCTCTCTGCTCGGTCTGGACAAGTGTAAAACAATGAAGACTGTACTGCAGCAACATCTCAGGTAGAGTTTTACTGGATTTATGAGCAGAAAATGTGTTCATTCCTTTTCGCTTTGCAGTATAATTCAATGCTTATAAAATCACTTGAGAAAATATACAGTATAAAAGTTCAGTGCTTATTTGTACTTGTCCAGTTGACAACCATTGTTTTAGAATCTCACAGCACGTTTTTACTTGATTCATGCATTTTTAAAACTTAAAACATCCCAAACCTGTTTCCAGCCTTGCACACGGCCTGTTATAGAGCATCCTGGCCTGGTTCCCTTTTACAGAAGTCATCAAAACCCCACAGAGTCAGTCACCCACACGCTGCACTCTGATTGGACGAGAGATTGATTAGAGCCTGGTGACGCCACGCTGCGATTGGAGGAGGGAGGGACTTAATGGGGCCTTGTAATCAGCGGAGAAACGCAGGAGGCAAAAGACACAATGGCTGATTTCTGACAGTAATACACGCGTGAACCTTTTAGACCAAAGGCTGCAGGAAAGAGGATGGAAAACTCTGATCAAAGAAATGAACTTTAAATCTTTCACATTTTACTAAAGCCATGGATTAAACAATTTTCTGTATTACACAAAGAAGCACACAAAGTGCTTTACACTTAAATTCCCTTGTCTTAAAGGAGCAGTATGTACAAATCTGGCCAAAAGTGGTACTGTAACCTCTCCCACTCTCCCGGACTCAGGTTGCCAGATATGCAGACGAATACAGCCAGGAACATAATATCTGAATAGAAAAAAGTTTTTTCAACAACAGATCTATAACCAACACCTTTTTAACAAAGGTTCCGATAGAAATCCTCGTTTTGTCATGAATAATTTGAGAATCATAATGAGACCTTTTTTAGTTCTGCGGTCACATGGTACTTTACCAGTGAGATTAGCTCAATGCAGCGAGATCGGGCAACCGGGATGACAGACTTTCTGATTGATAAAACGGTGGAGGGCGGGACATCGAAATGAAAACAATAACAAGATTTAGGGGCTGTAAAACTAATTTTGAAATTCAAATATCTCAGTTGAACGACTGTTATCAGTTAATGAAATATTCGAAAAGAGCATGGTTTATTAATGCCTTTTGACAGATTACATTACAGTATTAACCAAGCCCTGCCCTGCTTAGCTCTGACAGATCAGGCATTCACATTTAAAAGGACTTTTATATTAATGCTTTACATTGTAAGTACAGTGTGTATAAGTTTCTGTCATTTCGCAGAACAATGCTTAATGTATAATTAGTACCAGTAGAATAATGTTATGGACTTCTCCATGCACTTAAAGTCTATAACTAATGGGATTTTCAAAAAACACATTATTTTGTAATAACTGAATGTTCCGAGGAGACATCGTGTAACTGTGTGTAATGATGCTAATGTGCTCTCGTAAAACGCAAAGAGGACATTTCATCATAACTCTGGACATCTGCTGCTGTGATGAGGCCAGTGACCGCTGGGTCCACACAAGCTTTGGCCCAGTCTGGACTACAGTCTGGACTACAGTCTGGACTACAGTCTGGACTACAGTCTGGACTACAGTCTGGACTACAGTCTGGACTACAGTCTGGACTACAGTCTGGACTACAGTCTGGACTACGGTCTGGAGTGTGGTCCAGACTGTGGTCCAGACAGTGGTGTGGACTGTAGTCTGGACTGGGGTCTGGACTGTGGTCTGGACTATAATAATGCATGAATTTTATACAGCGCATTTTTTGACATTCAGGGCAGCTGTGGCTATTAGAAGCCATCATTGAAAACCTTATGATCATCAAACTCAGCCACATTTGCAATAATCCAGTGGATTCTTGAGGATTTGCAGCACGAATTGCGCCGTATGCTGCCATTCTGCACCGCTCGCCTTTTCAACAAAGACACAAGAATTAATTAAAAGTGAAGCTACATGCAAATATCACAGGCACAACAATCGTGTGCTCTCTGATCCTCGTCGCACCGGAATTGAAACGCAGAACTCAAACATGATTGTTCCCAAAAGCTACAAAGAAGCTAAGCCCTCGTACAAGCTGCCTTTCATTTCATTTGCAACATATGGCGGCACGGTGGCTGAGTGGATAGCACTCTCGCCTCTCAGCAAGAAGGTCCGGGGTTCAAATCCCGGCCGGACCAGGGCCTTTCTGAGTTTACATGTTCTCCCCGTGTCTGCGTAGGTTTCCTCCGGGTACTCCGGTTTCCCCTACTACTAAAAATATGTACAATAGATCTGGCATGCGCCTCCTGTTCGGCGACCCCGCTCCCATCTCTGTGTGGAGTGAGAGGACAAGTGCCCAAAAAATAACAATTGTAAACCGCTTTGTGACTCTGGTCTGTGAAAGGCGGTATATAAATAAAGATTACTTACTTACTTACTTACATATTGTTTCTATAAGCTTCTGTTGCTCGTGTAAAGTTTTATAAGAAGAAGGAACATGTTTATATCTGTTGCATTCTACAGTGGAAATCTTTAACACAGAAGAATATCTTACTATGTTCATATGAAATGTCTCTATTGACTAAAAACCTTCACATTCAAATTCTGCCAAATTTCCACTCTGCCTCCTTTACACCAAGTGAAACAAAGTTTCATAAAATTCAATAAAGTAATACATGATATAGACTTCACACATGGGATAGTTTGCTAACATCAGACCAGAAAATTCATTACATTAAAACTGAAATTGGTCCATGAAGACAGACAGATTAACCCATGGTCACTGACTGCTGTGGAAACGTTTTAGTTTGTCCCGACAGAAAGAGTCCTGTAAAAGTAGAGTGTTGTGAACAAATCAGATATCAAAATGATGGGTTCATCTGAGAAAATGTTTTGTCTTTTGAAAAGATACATATTAAATACATGCATCACACAGCCGAGTCCTGGATCTACAGCCTCAGTCCTGGGTCTACAGCCTCAGTCCTGGGTCTACAGCCTCAGTCCTGGATCTACAGCCTCAGTCCTGGGTCTACAGCCTCAGTCCTGGGTCTACAGCCTCAGTCCTGGGTCTACAGCCTCAGTCCTGGGTCTACAGCCTCAGTCCTGGGTCTACAGCCTCAGTCCTGGGTCTACAGCCTCAGTCCTGGGTCTACAGCCTCAGTCCTGGATCTACAGCCTCAGTCCTGGATCTACAGCCTCAGTCCTGGGTCTACAGCCTCAGTCCTGGATCTACAGCCTCTCTGTCTGAGGGAGCAGATCCCTCTCTATAAGTCCTTTTTCCACCGAAGGAACCTTAGGGTAATTTTACAGGGCCAGCTCTGTTGGTGTGTGTCCCCACTGCAGGGCCCTCCCCCACAGGGCCATTTACAGAAACATAACAGAGTTAAGAGGGCCAACAAAGTGCCTACTAGAGTAGGTTCTCCATTCGGCCCTGAATAGTTCCTGGTTGCGGCCTGAGGTTCCCCCGGCGCAGATTGGCTAAAGCTAGGCTCTGACGCCAGCAGAAAGCACCAAAACAACCGGCATTTTAAAAATCCAGCAGCATTAGCCGAGCATACACCTCTACGTCCTTGAAGAAATTCAGAAGGGGTTTGATCGCGAAATGAAAAGAAATAAAGACATTCATTACACTCCAAAACAATGCTGTGAAAAGTTAAAAAAAACGAAAGCTATATAACTGTGGAACTATATAAAACTCAAAGACCATCTTGTCCAAATATTTTGTTTTAGTTTTTTTCTTGGCAATGCAGGAGTACAGTGATGAAATGGGACACTTGTGGACAGCGCTCCTTATGGACCAATGTTTCACATTTGTTTTTTTATTGCATTTCCTGTGTTCAAACTGTTAGATTCCCTTTACTGCTGTGATTCAGGGCTAAACAATAATAATTGGAATCAAATACTTGAAGACTTTTTTTATTTTCCTGTTCTACTACGAGGAGCTTTACAGAAACTATACCTGATTTATTTTCTAATGAGTTCATAAAAATGCATTTTACTACATGCAAGTTGTATTATAATCCAAAATTGAATTGCAAAATTGAGCTAATATATTCAGCTTTTGTATGAATTCAGGCCATAAAAAGTGCTGAGTAGAAACTTTGCATGACGCTAGCTCTCCTTCAATCACAGAACGAGGAGCAGCGCTGTTTCGAACAGCCTGCAGCAGCGCATCTACACATAGTATCATGTTAGCAGAAATGGCTATAACTCCTCTAGCTGTAACTGCAAAGACAGCTAAACAGCCCTAGTGACTGAAAAGTGAGGAGGAGAAGAGAGAACTAAAGCAAACAAATAATCAAAGACGAAATCAAGCCCGGGTAAACATAGCTACATCGTATCCTCGCTCGAGAGACCTGCGGGTGCGGGACTGCCGCAGATGCAAAACTGGCGGTCATTTTTAAGTAATTGTACTGTATATTTTGTTAGCAGTGCGTTTCTTTTGTACCATTTCATCAGTGATTGTTGTTCTTACAAGAAGTTGCGCTCATGCTAATGTTTTCATACGTATCAGATCACTACTAAAACTACATGGCTCGTGGGAGGAGAGCGTATAGGGGAGAGAAGGGGGGTTTTCAAAAGGAGAAGCCTGTGAGCGAGTTGGGGGTGGTGCTAAACAAAATCTCCAGTCCGCGCTCAAACAGCCCATTCATCTGCGTCAAACACTCAAGGCCGAGAGCGAGAGACCGAACAATGTACAGTTTTCAGTCTCAATGAAGAACCAACTTTTGAAATCCCTCGTCTGCATTTTGGGTTTCATATACGTTCACGGTTTACTGCCTCATGTGCTTCCATTCTTTTTATACAGAGACCTGGCTTCTCACAAACGTTTCTCTACATTCTTCTCGTTCCTTTTTCATGTATTAATTGATTTAAGTAGTCTCCTATCTCTTTAAAAGTTTCAGGGCTGCACGTTTTGTCTGTTTCACATTATATTTCTGAAGAATCCAGTCGTTCAAAGGGTTGACGTGGCTGTCAAGGATACGTAAGTACAACCCACTGGACAAAAAGTATATAACTACATCCATTCTTTATATCTGCTTCCGCTTAATCTGGTGCCAGGTTGTGGAGGCAGCATACATGCAGGTTGTGTCCTCTGCATTTGACCCATGCTGCAGACGTTGATGCTCGGCTGGGTCAGGATTATCAGAGCTGGAGGATTTGACTTGTTTGTTTGACACGTTTTTTTTGTAGGGGGGGAAACCGAAGCACATGGAGGAAACCTGCTCAGAAAGAACAAACATTCTTTCTCTTATCAAATCTACTCTCCATACTCTCTAATGACAAAGGGAACACTTTTTATTGTATTTAACCGATTTTCAGTATCTATCGCCGCAGCTATGGTATTGGAATGATAATTTGATGGTGTTTTGAGTATTTACTTGATGACAAAGAGAACACTTTTTGTAGTAATTGTCAAGAGACCAAATTTGGTATTTATTGACACAGCTTAATTGGCATTGATTTAATATTTTGATGCTGTTTTAATTTTTTATATTTTTGTGACTTTAATTTAGCCCCTCATAGTACCTCTGCCTGGACCAGCCTCATAACTTCCCGCACTACAACAGCCAGCCTTTATCTCTGCGTTTCCATTCTGCAGTGATATTTGAGAGTCATTCAAAATCATTAAAGTTTCTTAATCCCACACGATGAGGAACGACTATTTTAGGAAATCTTCTTTTTGACTGAATAAAGATCAAATGTACTTTTCTCCTTTCATTTTGGCCCCTGTCTTTGGGCGATAAGGCTGCTCACCACACCACACAATGCCTCCATTGTCCAGGCCCAGCGCTGATAACGTTACATGACATTAGGGCCGACGTGTTACTCTCCGTTCGCTCATACTTGATTGGAAAAGACGCACAAAGGGACGCTGTATTATTCAATGCTTTTATAAATTAAGGAATCCAATATCCAGGAAATCTTTATTGATCTACAGCACATTCTCACAGCACTTTATTCGCCTCTATTTGACGGAGTGTAATTTTTCTGCTGGATTTATTCTGAAATTTAAATGATTAGATTTTATTGTATCATCCTCCGTTGATCAAAAGGAAAGGTGTCAATTACTCAGCGTCACCAGTTTCTTAGAATATTAAAATGTATGATATCTTCTTGCTGTGAGCTTCCTGTTCTGGAGGCTCTTTATAAATCCAGACATTTAAACCGAGCTCTTATGGTGCTTTCAGACCGGGACAGTCGTTGCGTCTGCGTTCAATGCAAAGTCAATGGGGAGTCGCGTTTCAGCGTCGCATTGCACGGACCTCTCGGCACACACGCACGGACCGCCCAGTAGAAACGCACGGACTTGGCGGGAAAGTCAAAGGGGAGGAGACGGAGCGGACAATGAACGCCCACAGGAGATGGATCCCGCTCAACTTTTCCTCGCGATGTTCGTGCAGCGACCAATCAGAGAGCACGCACACCACTGACGTAATCACGCCACTACACAGCGTATATTTTCCCCATTGTGAGCCAGGAACCGGTCATTTAAACATGGAGGACCAGGCTGTGGACAGTCTCATTGTCGCTGTTACAAACTTTCCAGAGTTGTGGAAAGTCTCCATTCCTGAATATAGCGACAGAGCTAAGAAAGATTCGGCATGGAAGGCCATTGCGCAGCAGCTCAACCTCCCTGGTAAGTTTTTTGAGTATCATTCATTCGTAAATTGGTTCTTGTTTATGCTAGTTTTTCGAGGGGAAATTCTGACTAGTATCTGATTCTTTGCAGTCGAATTTTGCAAGAAGCGATGGCGGTCACTACGTGACACTTATATGAAACGGAAGAAAGACGTGCAGAGGAGTGGCTCTGCAGCGGGGACCGCGAAGTGGAGGTACGCAAGTGCCCTTTCGTTCCTCGACCCTTCCATTACCCCGCGCCCCACCACCAGCAATATGGGTAGGGTGGAGGAAGGACCCCCTGTCGATGAGGCCTCTGCGCGACCTGAAGGTTTGTACTGGGTTGAAATGGGGACATTTGACTATATGAAATTTATATCACGTCATGCTATACAATGGCCATATCTGCAATGGTATTGCTTTCTGTAATTGAAGTTTTTATAGAAGTTTTTCTTCTCTATATATTACATTACATACATTGTATACTTGCAGACAACTGCTATGTTTACTAAAATGACAATACATTTACAGAAGACATGAGGGTGTCATCTCCTGCGTCGGGGACATCCGACGCCACTATCCCTGCCTCTCCCTACCACCCAAGGCTTCTGTTCCCCCAGGAAACACCTCCAGGTTAGCATCACATATCATATACTTGGTTCACGTCTGCGACCAGTTATATCTCTTGTCCGTAGTGTGCAATTTCTAAAGATGTATTTCCTCCTGTTCAACAGAGCCAAAACGGAAGAGGAGCAAGAAGGCTGATCCTCCAATATCGCCTTATGAGAGAGAGCTGCTCTCTGCACTCCAACAGAACTCTCGTCAGGGCTCGCCACAGAAATCAGAGGATCAGCTGTTTGTGGACAGTCTGGTCCCTCTACTTGGGAAATTGGATCCCCAAGCCCGTTACCGAATCAAACGGAGGTTTTCAAACATAATTTACAAGGAACTTGCAGAGAAGGAAAATGCGCCACCATCCAATGTGCAGTGACCTCACTCCATGCAATTGTGTATATATGTAAATAAAAGTGTTGTGTGAATCTCTTGTGTCTATGTAGATACATTTCCTAGGTTCTTTTTAATATTGTCATTAAGAGGCGTAGTTGTAGAAGAACCATACATTACAGAATAAATGAGCAGATAGAAAATTTACTTTGGCCCTTTACAGCATATATAGTGACATTGTAGAATTCTCCACAGCTCTGAGAATGTTTAAGGCGAGTACAAAAAATTTCTATAGTTTGTTTCAGCCCTTAGCACCTGGTTGATGAGGGAAGAAGGTTTGTTCAATGTTTAATAATAATCTTTATTTATATAGCACTTTTAAAAACAGTGTTTACAAAGCGCTGCACAGTAAGCATGATAAACAATAAAAACAGTCATAATGCAAGGTCAAAATAATTAGATACAGAAACACAAAGCAAACAGAGCAAAACACAAAAGAGACTCAACAAAGACAAAGCAGACAATAAAATACAGCACCGGAAGTTTAAAACTAACAGTTAAAAGCTGTTTGATAAAAGTGGGTTTTAAGAAGAGATTTAAAAGAGGATACTGATGGTGCGAGCCTTATCTCCTCGGGCAGCCATTACTTTCTCTTGTCTCTGTGATATGCTACGGTTGTTTACTGTTGTATGCTACATTGGTCACTAGATGGCGTGAAAACGGCCCTAAATCAAGGTTCGTTTTAAACAGTTTAATTACACTGTATTATGATTAAGCAAGTAGGGATAAGGGAACAGCAACTTCACATTGTAGAATTCTCCAAAGCTCAGGTAATATAAGGCGCGTACTAACATGTTACCAAATTAAAGTACAGAGGAATGTCTTTATATGACGATAACAAATGTTGAGGGCCCAATGTTAATATCTGCCATACTCGCACAAACAGTAAGGGTTTTAGTAATATCAATTGGAGTACTAGGGAACCAAAATAATATTCTGAACTCACCTACATAAAGTCTATTTACATGATCGCAGTTTCTAATATTAAAAAATTAATACTCTATCTTTAATGTGGTGTGTGTTAAACAGAGTATTTCTCATGCACAATATTCTCTATGACTCTGTGCACGAGAAAAGGTACGAATGGACTAATCAAAGTATGTGGTACTTTATTTTCCACTAGTGAACCATTCCATTCCAAAGCTAAATGTCTGATTTGACATTGCCTATAATCGGGGCTGAATAAGAAGGATCATAGAGTAACGTTTCAAAACAAAACTAGGTACTATGAACAACTTTTAACTTGACTTCACGTCTCGTTAGCTGTAAGTGTTTACCTAAAGCATTTTAAATTAAAACATACATTAAACAGAAACAACACTTCAAGTAAGGCAAAAATGTATTAGCGCTAAGAAAATGGTGACAAAGAACAGAAATGCAGTCCGTTTCTTTCGGGGAAACCTGGCTATGTGCGTTGCCAGTGCACTGCTCCTTCCTCTGTGAAATGGGCTTTGAAAACCTCCCTCACTCTCAACGCCGCTCTGGCAGCATAGTTGGCTCCGATACGACCTAGATCAGGAAGTGGGTCGGGTGCTGCAGGTCCTGCCTGCGGAGGAGCTGCCATTTCCGCTGACGGCCGCATGAAGTTGTGAAGGACACAGGTTGCCTTAACACACTTCTCCACAACTTCGGGACGGATTTCCAGCTCCCGATGGAACATCCTCCACTGGGACGTCCAAATCCCAAAAGCGTCTTCCACTACCAGTCGAGCCCTGGAGAGGCGGTAGTTAAAGGTGTTGCTTTCAGGGGGAAGACCGCCACGGCCGGGATAGGGACGCATCATGTGCCGCTGCAGTGGGAACGCTTCATCGGCCACAAAGACATAGGGCTGGGGCCCTCTGTGGTCAGCGCCTGGAAGGCACTGGTCAGGAGGCAGCCGGAGAGTTCCTTCCCGCAGGGCCGTACCAAAGGCAGAGTTGCCCAGGATCCCCCCGTCGCTGTTCCTGCCATATCCCCCAACGTCAACCACGCGAAAGCGGTACTGGGCATCCACAACAGCGAGGAGCACCAGGGAGTGGTAACCCTTGTAGTTGTAGTACAAGGAGCCAGCGTTCGGAGGGGCCTTCATGCGCACATGTTTACCATCCACGGCACCACAGCACAGAGGAAAGTTCCAACGCCTCTCGAACTCCCCTGCAATGGAGCGCCAGTCGTCTGTGGTGGGAACCGCCATGAACTCCTCCACCAGAGAGTCCCAGATGGCCGTAACTACCTCGGGGACAACTTTGGAGACAGTGGACACACCGACCCTGAAGCTGCTCCCGATGGTAGTATACGAATCCCCAGTGGCAAGGAACCTGATAAAATAAACAGAAGACATTAATTGAATGTGCACATGGAGTGAGAGACAAATGTCCCATAACAATAAAAAGGTGCTTTGTGACTGGTCTGTGAAAGGCGCTATATACATGAAGAATAGACACAGACACACACACACACAGACACACAGAGAGAGACAAGGAAACACAGACAGAAATAAACACACACAGACAGACTCGCTTCCACCCTCACCATGTGTGGAATGATTGGAACAATATCTGAACTCTGAACATTGTGAAGCGCTTTGGGTGACCTTGGTCTGTAGAATGCGCTATATAAATAGACATTACTTACTTATAAAGACACGCACAGAGACAAAGACACACACAAACAGACCGAACACACACACAGAGACAAAGACACACACAAACAGACCGAACACACACACAGAGACAAAGACACACACAAACAGACCGAACACACACACAGAGACAAAGACACACACTCACACACACAATTACTGACCGTAGGCAGATGGAGAGGCGCTCTGCAGGAGAGATGGAACGTCTGTAGTTGGTGTCTTGGTGAGAGATTCGTGCACCTACGCGGCCCAACAGGTCATCGAACTGGGCCACCGTGAGACGGAAGTGCCGCTGAAATCGCACCTCATCCAGCCGCAGCTCTTGTAACAAATGGTGGAACTCGCCATACTCTGACCGTCTCTGGAGGATATCGTGAACCCAGACACGCCGTCGTGCACGCCGTCGTTCAAGAACTCTATGAACCAAGTAAACGAACGCTTGCTGCCTCGCCTGATCCGCCATCTTGTTGAGTTGTTGTGAATATGGAAAGCCCGCCCATACGCCTCACGCTTCCGGCGGAAGTGTAGTGAGGTGGGCGTGCTTGTGTTCGTGCGTCGTTTGGCGGTGTGCAAGCCTCTGCTTCTGAAAACTAGAGAATGCGCGTCTGGTAAGCTGGGCTGGTGCGTTTCAGCGTTTTCGGTCTGAAAGCCCCATTAGAATGATCAATGACTCTTCTGGCCACCCTGGAAAAGCCTTGTTCCAGCTTCTTCCTTCTGGCAGAAGATATTGGGCCTCATTCACGAATAACTTCGTAAGAAACTACTCAACTTTCTTCTCAAGTTGTCCTTAAGTAGATTTCTAAGAAGTCCCCACGTGGGATTCATCAACGCACTCGTAAGCCGCTGAATTGTTCGCAGCTGTTCTCTCAGATTGATGAATCCCATTTCCTCGTAAGTAGAGCGCGCGTGCCAGGTGCTTCATTAGCATAGGTACTTAGCATAAGTAACCGCCCATTAATGCCCATATAAGGGACTGCAGGGCCGTGTGCAGACGGCAGAGGAAACAGCAACAGGCCTTTACACGGAGCAAAAGTCACCCTTTTTTCTTCTTTTACCAGACTGAGAATAAAGTTATAAAATGTTGACTTAAAAGTCGAAATATTATGATAATAAAGTCGAACTAGCAAAATTATGAGATTAATCTAAGAATATGATGAGATTAATCTCAAAATGTTATGAGCTTAATTTAAAAATATATTATGTATTATTTTAAAGATGAATCTCAAAATGTTTTGAGATTAATCTCAAAATATTTTGGACCCTGGGAGGAGATCCAGCACGGACCAGCGCTGAGACCAATGCAGACCCGAGGAGAGACTGGAGTGACCAGCACACAGAAACCAGCGCGGACCTATAGGAGAGACCGCATAGACTGGAGTGACCTGACTGGAGAGACCGCATAGACTGTAGTGACCTGACTGGAGAGACCGGTGCGCAGAGACCAGCGCGGACCGAAGAGAGACCGCATAGACCAGACTTGAGAGACCAGCGCGGATCCGTATGGAGAGACCAGTGCAGACCAGTATAGATCCATGGGAGAGACTAGTGCAGACCCGTATATGGGAGAGACCAGTGCAGACCCGTATAGATCCATGGGAGAGACCAGTGCAGACCCGTATATGGGAGACACCAGCGCAGACCCGTATAGATCCATAGGAGAGACCAGCGCAGAGACTCAGCGCGGACCCAGTAACCTGCTGCAGCAGCAGTATATATGCCGTTGTTCTGTGGCCCGTGGATAAAGAAATGCCCCCTATAAATAGGAAGGGGTCACTAATACACGGCAAGATTTCCAATGTATTTGATAAAGCGTTGGCACATTTCATTTCAAAATGAATTAAAAAGGAGGCCAGATCTGCAGTGAAAAAGGCGGTATATAAATAAAGATTACTAATAAAGATTACTACAAATAAATAAATACATACATCGATATGACGGACATATCACTGGAATGTTGTATTTTTATTCAACTTCACCAAAGAGGACAACCCCCGCGTGTGAACATGTCGGCACTGAATGCGTACGAGTGCTCCTGAGGACTCGTAGGATTTGTACTTGCCCAAGAGAAATTCTGGTTACGAGAAATATTCGTGAATGCCACTTTCTTCGTAAAAACCGCGTAAGTAGGATTTACGTACAAATCTGTTCCTAAGAACCGTTCGTGAATGAGGCCCATTGTTCTCTGAGATGCAGGACATCTCGATATGCTAACAGCTTCTTCCCACAAGCTGTTATCAGTTTGAACAGAGCACTTTAATGATCTTGCACTTTGTATTGATACTGTCTGAGCCGATCGTTTTCACAGTGACAATTGTTTGACTGTTTGTTTTGGGTTTTTTTCTGTACTTTTAATGTTATTTTATGTCTCTACTTGTGCACACTGGGGACTTTTGCTAATGCATTCCAATGTGGTTTTACTGCAAATGACAAATAAAATGAATCTGATCTAAAGACAGGGCTTTTCGTAGGGGGTTTCTCATGGTCTGTTTAGGTTTCCACCTGGAATTCCAATTTTTCCTACCACTAAAAAACATTTACAACATGTCTGGCATGCGTTCACTGGGCCTCATGTATGAAAATTGCGCAGAAAAAGTTGTACATTTTGGGGGTAGATCCCAGATACGCAAGATCTGACGTGGCATTTATGAACGTGTGAGATACGCACAGATCTGAGCGTACGCACCTCAAAAACCAGCGTATTTATGAAAGTCACGCCTATGAATATTCAGAAACTGCCTGTTCCACGCCCTGTTTTTGCGACAGGTCAGCAGGAAGTCGGCTAAGATGCAGCAAAAAGCACGCACTTTTGAGTTTATTCACGTTTTTAAAAAATATATATACGCTATATTAAATACACACTTTTTTCCCTAGTGTCTAGACCCACTGCAGCACTCATCTCTCCTGAAATTTCGACGTAAATAAATTAATAATAAATGGCCTGAATGAATGAATGAACTATACTGCTGGTGCGCGTCGCATCCTATCTCTGCTCTGCGGAGTAAAGGGCAGTGGCTGAGACAGTTTTGAGCAAGATCAGGTGCATTTATGGGGCTTTATGCACAAAACTAAGGAAAACCCACATTGCTTTGCCAGAGGTGAATGAGGCAAAACATATGCGTAATTACGTGTACGGCGCAGGGTGTGCCACAGGTTGTTCATGCTTATGTAAAAATAAATATACGCTACGCTATTTATTCAGCTGCGTTTTGAACAAATTTGCTGAAATGTTTTGATAAATTTTAAAAATCTCTCTTGGATTGTAGAAGTGAATAAATAAAGAATAATGAATTCATATTGTGCAGCAGTGGCTCTCATCAATGAAGCGTCTGCAGCGTCTTGTGAATGCACTGAAGCGCTGTACACTTGAGAGAGCGTTTGCGGTCCAGATTTTACAGAGAAACTCTGGAGCCAAGACTTCTGATTGACAGCATTTGAGGAGTTATGAGGCGCGAACTCTCATGGCACCTGCTGTGGGTGCACTCCCAAGAGTGTGCAGCGGGTGGACAGGGCAGTGAGACATTTGGAGTGAGCAAGACCATAGTCCATCGGTCTGTGCGTTAATGGGATGTGTGTCTGTGTGAGGCTTACACAAATCTAATGAAAACATACATTGCTTTATCAGATGTGAATGAGGAATACAAATAGCCGTGCGTAATTACGCAGCGCAGAGTCTGCCACAGCAATAGCTGGGTCACACATTTCACTGTCGCGTAAAGTGTGTTTGTATAGACCCTTTCACTGTCCAGGATCACAAAGCACTTCACATTTTAAAAACATACAGATCAAAATAATACACACAGAAGTCAGATTTAAAATCATAGAAACAGAAGAGGCTCCTCATCATGATCTGTGATTTATTCGAAGTTTGCGTGTTTCCAGAGTGTTAGACTTTTTCTGATGCGCAAATTCAAATTCCGAAACATGATGCTCCATGAAAACGCAGCTTATAATGTTGCCAGAGTGGGAACATGTTTATTGTTGTCCAAATCTTGAATTCCATGCGTGTTTTGGCGTGTTGTGACGAAGGGTGAAATGAGCGTACACATTTTTACACCACCTATTGACTTGGTGTAAATTCTGTGCGAACCGTACGCTCACGTCCAGATTGATAAATGCGGAAAAGTGTGATTTTTTTGTGTACGCATCATTTACACCCTGATTTGGCCGTACGCAAGTTTCATACATGAGGCCCACTGTGTGGAGTGAGTAAATAAAGTACAGTACATAAAGAATACTTTCTTATCTACTACGAACCTTTACGCAATGGCCCTGTAGAATTCGACAATCAATGTTATATCCCATCAATTATTCACGTTTTATAGAGCCCTTTACAACACTCAAGGCGACCAAAGTGCGATACATAAAAATCACATAATATCCATCTAAATCATGAATGAAAAAATAAAATAAAAGTTAAAACGCATGAATGAGTGTTAAAAGTGTCAAAAGCCAGTCTGAATAAATGAGTTCAAAAAGGTCAAAATCAGTGAGCACTGGGGGCAGATTGTTCCAGAGTCCGGGTCCAGGACTGAACAGGACGGACCTCAGCGTTTGGACCTGGTTCTAGGTTCTTCCAGGAGGAGCTCTGAGGACTTCAAGAATCAGCCTGAGTCTCAAACAGTTAAGAGTTCTGACAAGTACAGAACAGCAAGACCATCGAGGACTTTAAAAACAAAAAGTAACATTTTGAAATCAACTCGAAACAAAACTGTTTTACTGAGGACTGGTGTTGACATCTGGGTGTGTTTGTTAATAAGCGAGCTGCAGCATTTTGCACTAACTGAAGACCATTCACACAAGACTGGGGAACTCCAAAATAGAGGCCATTACAGTAATACATTCTTAAACAGGTATGAGTGGTTTTTAAAAAAGCTT
This sequence comes from Knipowitschia caucasica, assembly GCA_964034765.1. Lineage (NCBI taxonomy): Eukaryota > Metazoa > Chordata > Actinopteri > Gobiiformes > Gobiidae > Knipowitschia > Knipowitschia caucasica. The sequence goes on from OZ035843.1 coordinate 7,259,533, forward strand.
GACTTTAGTTGAAGGTACAGTATATAGCAGGATTTTTCTACTTCCGGGTAGATCATCAAGATTATTGGTCCACCCAATTGTAAATCAATCTGAATATGAAAATGTGATCTATAGCAGTAAGTGTCTAAAAGAGGTTTGCATTGAAACCTCAAAGCTCAATTGTTTTCTCTCATCTTTTCAACAGAATCATTTCCATACTGTGCCCTCTCCGCGGCGGCCATTTTGAACTTGTCATTTGCCCGTCTTTATCTGCGCTGGCCAAACGCTGGGGTCGACCAAGACTGACGCGCACCAGGCAATTCTGCCCCAGACCTCAGTGCTGACGTGATTAATGAGGAGGCAGAGGTCGGGGTTCAGAGGAAGACCGCCCGACAGGAAGCAGCAGAAGAAAAGCTGCGCGTACGTCGCAACGTCTGAATGAATGACACTGTAGCGTTCTCAATGTGTCTAATGTCTCTTTCGAAGTTAGTTTAACAAAGCACTAATACCAAGAAGACCTTTTGAAGAGTGAAAAACCCTACCCCCAACCTAAACCCCTTACCCTAACCTGTTTATAATGTGTATGTAATGCAGGGGTACTAAACTTTCAAACCACAACCAAATTAACTATGTAATAAAAATCTAACTATAGTTCCTCATCCTCAAAACAGTTTGGTTCTCTATAGATTTCTACTATGAAGTTTTGGCCTCTGTCTTTGGTCGGACCATCAGTCAGCCAATCAGCTCTTAAGCCTGGTTCACACGAGAGGATTTTAAAACTGTCGGCCGATTTTTTTCTCTGTGTGAGACCCCACACACGGAGTTAAAAAATCAAGTGTCTAACCACTTTGGTCGTACAGTGTGTGGTGCGCAGCCACACGGCAAAAATCACGCAAACCACACACATCACACACAAACCCCCCCCGAGCATTCACAGGTCACCAGACATCTCACAAAATCTCGAGATCAAGCGTGACTTCAGAGTAAACAATCATGGCGGACGAAGAGGATGCAGTGGCGAGAGTTTATTTTTATCTGAGAAAACACGTAATCAAAGGAAAAGGCGTTGGTCGAAGAGGTGTAGACAACACGAGCATGGACTATACTTGCTACATCGTGATATGGAGGTGAGTTGTTTTTATACGGCGTTTCCTCGCAGCCTCGTCTCGTCTTCTGATTGGCTACACGCCGCAGTCATGGCAACGCGGTCGTCTGTCCTCGGGGGACACCACACACGAGGAGAAATCGGGCCAAAACAATCCAACATGTTGGATATCCCCGATATTGAGATCGGAGCACTCCCGAAGTCCTTCCGAGCGACGAGCACAGTCTTGACACACGGCAGGAAAATCCATCAGATTTTTTGTTACGATATTCGGAGCGTTCTTACGATTGTCGTAGGGGTAAATCGGGTCCAAAATCGGCCTAATTATCCTGGCGTGTGAACCAGGCTTTAGACCAGTGTTTTTCAACCACTGTGCCGCGGCACACTAGTGTGCCGTATGATATTGTCTGGTGTGCCGTGAGAAATTCGTCTACTTTGTCTAAAAATAACTGCATTCGCTGTTGACGAGCGGTGACTTGTTTTGAACTGTGGAGTAACCATGTAATACTTTTTCAAATCAGTAGATGGCAGCAGATAGCTAAGTACTTTGAAACTGAAAAATTGGATGCGACCACTGGCTGTATCAGGTCAGCATTGTGGCGAGAAAGGTAAAATTGGATGCGACCAACAAATGTGGGAGGGAGCGAGACAAGAGCTTTGTGGCGAGTGAGAAGTGAAAGTGATAGAGACGTTTTTGAAAATGAATTATGCCGTTTCTGAACAGGATTAACATCCTCCGCTCTGCCCCGGGGCAGCTGTGGCCGCGTTGTAGTGGTTTAACTATGAAATGTACAATTTTTGTACAACAGCTCTCGTGAACGCACTTCTGAACTGGGTACCGAGCGCAGACCGTAGTCGAGTGGACAGAACCACAGACATGCGGACCGGACAGAACCATGGACTCGCGTTCAGGACCTCCCGTGTCCCTAATCCAAAACTCCTGAATTTAAAGCTCGGATACCAAAATGTTTCCCATGCACTAACAATGCATGTTCTTTGTGTGAGTTATTATTTGACTATTTGGGTAGAGAGTGGATTTTCTTAGTTTTTTTCCACACAGTTAGTGCCACTTTATTCCCAAACTCTTGTTAATTGTATCGAGAAATATTAAATAAAGCTTAATATCAAGGCCTGGACTTAAGCATTTTGATGAGAATAACTGTATATTGTGAATATAGGCTACAGAGTATACTGTATACATTATAAGATAAGATAAACTTTATATATCACACTGAGTATGTACAGTATATATTTTTTTACATTAGTACTGTATACATTTTTACATTTTCTCCTGGAGGTGTGCCGCAAGATTTTTTCAGTGAAAAAAGTGTGCCTTGGCTCAAAAAAGGTTGAAAAACACTGCTTTAGACAACAGCAAAAAAAAAGTGACTTACAGAGGTATTTCTAACAACTATGAAAAAGATGACATGTGCTGGCGAGGTGCTGCAGTGGTTAGTAAATGTGCTTCGAACAGTGAGAAGGTCCTGGGTTTGGTTCCATTTCCAGGCTTTTCTCTGTGAAGTTTGCATGTTCTCCCTACTTTACACATAATACTCATTCGCACATCCGCACCACTCTACACTCCTGCACATTCACACTGATTCCATATTATACAATTTATTCTTGTATAACCTTAAATCACAACAGCAGTCATCTCAGAGGACTGAACAAAACCCGCCAACACAGATCAGAGAATCAACAGTTAATTAAGACACAAAAAATATAGAACATACATAAATTGGTTCCTTGGGGCGAAACCAACGTCCATGAATGTTGATAAATGTCCATAAATGTTTTAGAATGTTAAAGTGTCCTTGATCATCACGTCATTATTGTTTAAATACCTTTCTGTTGCCATAATGTAATATGATGTGTTCAATTTGAAAATCATAATAAATGGCCATATGCACTAAAAAGTGTGGCCGTTGATTGCCACACTTCAATACTTTTAACACAAAAAATGCCATCACATCCTCGTTCACAACTGCTGCACGCCACGGAAGACTGTACATTCTTTTCCCTTCTCTCACAGTCGTCATTTAAATACTGGCATTTTATTTTATTTCTATGTTTTTGACAAAGAAAGGCAGCAGACACCCACACAACACCTGCTTCAATGTCGTTTCTAAATCTACTTATCATATTGTATCAGAAATGGCCCATTATTTTGGATATTGAGAACATTGTAGATTCAAGGTTGGTGGTCGTGCTGCTCTATGTTATAGGATCAATGTGTTGTTGAAATTTTAATATATACAGTGCCTTGCGAAAGTATTCAGCCCCCTTGAACCTTTCAACATTTCGCCACATTTCAGTCTTCAAACATAAAGATATACATTTTTTATCATGAATCAACAACAAGTGGGACACAATCGTGAAGTGGAACGAAATTTATTGGATAATTTAAACTTTTTTAACAAATAAAAAACTGAAAAGTGGGGCGTGCAATATTATTCGGCCCCTTTACTTTCAGTGCAGCAAACTCACTCCAGAAGTTCAGTGAGGATCTTTGAATGATCCAATGTTGTCCTAAATGACTGATGATGATAAATAGAATGCACCTGTGTGTAATCAAGTCTCCGTATAAATGCACCTGCTCTTTGATAGTCTCAGGGTTCTGTTTAAAGCGCAGAGAGAACCATGAAGACAAAGGAACACACCAGGCAGGTCCGAGATACTGTTGTGGAGAAGTTTAAAACAGGATTTGGATACAAAAAGATTTCCCAAGCTTTAAACATCTCAGGGAGCACTGTGCAAGCAATTATATTGAAATTGAAGGAGTATCAGACCACTGAAAATCTACCAAGACCCGGCTGTCCCTCCAAACTTTCATCTCAAACAAGGAGAAGACTGATCAGAGATGGTTCAGGGTGATGAGCTGTGTTGCTTTTACGCCAAACATATCGTTTTGCATTGTGGCCAAAAAGTTTGATTTTGGTTTCATCTGACCAGAGCACCTTCTTCCACATGTTTGGTGTGTCTCCCAGGTGGCTTGTGGCAAAGTTTAAGAGACTTTGTATGGATATCTTTGAGAAATGGCCACTCTTCCATAACGGCCAGATTTGTGCAGTGCACGACTGATTGTTGTCCTATGGACAGACTCTCCCACCTCAGCTGTAGTTATCTGCAGTTCATCCAGAGTGATCATGGGCCTCTTGGCTGCATCTCTGATCAGTCTTCTCCTTGTTTGAGATGAAAGTTTGGAGGGACGGCCGGGTCTTGGTAGATTTGCAGTGGTCTGATACTCCTTCAATTTCAATATAATTGCTTGCACAGTGCTCCTTGAGATGTTTAAAGCTTGGGAAATCTTTTTGTATCCAAATCCTGTTTTAAACTTCTCCACAACAGTATCTCGGACCTGCCTGGTGTGTTCCTTTGTCTTCATGGTTCTCTCTGCGCTTTAAGCAGAACCCTGAGACTATCAAAGAGCAGGTGCATTTATACGGAGACTTGATTACACACAGGTGCATTCTATTTATCATCATCAGTCATTTAGGACAACATTGGATCATTCAAAGATCCTCACTGAACTTCTGGAGTGAGTTTGCTGCACTGAAAGTAAAGGGGCCGAATAATATTGCACGCCCCACTTTTCAGATTGTTAAAAAAGTTGAAATTATCCAACAAATTTCATTCCACTTCACGATTGTGTCCCACTTGTTGTTGATTCATGACAAAAAATTAAAGTTTTATATCTTTATGTTTGAAGCCTGAAATGTGCCGAAATGTTGAAAGGTTCAAGGGGCCGAATACTTTCGCAAGGCATTGTATCACTTGAGTTAAGTTTAAAATGTTGTATTCATCATGATTAATGTCTTGGCTCTTATATCTCATTTTAAAATCAGTTTTTAATGTTGGTTATTTTTATTAGAAAATGTATTTGTCATTTCCAATGTTAAAGTGAATATCAGTTACTGTTAAAACCGTGAAGAGAGAGCGACATTCACTTCAATTAAAAACACAGAATACAAAAAACACTAAAATATATACACAGCTGAAACGTTAAAAACTCAAAAAGTCGTTCAAAATCCATCCATCCATCCTTCCATCCATTTTCTTCCGCTTCATCCGTTGCCGGGTCGCGGGGGCAGCAGTCTAAGCAGAGACGCCCAGACTTCCCTATCCACACACACCTCCTCCAGCTCGTCCGGGGGGACCCCAAGGCGTTCCCAGGCCAGCTGAGAGACATAGTCCCTCCAGCGTGTCCTAGGTCTTCCCCGGGGCCTCCTCCCGGTGGGACGTGCCCGGAACACCTCCCCAGGGAGGCGTCCAGGAGGCATCTGGAACAGATGCCCGGGCCACTCAACTGGTTCCTCTTGACGTGGAGAAGCAGCGGCTCTACTCCGAGCTCCTCCCGTGTGACTGAGCTCCTCACCCTATCTCTAAGGGAGCGCCCAGCCACTCTGCGGAGGAAGCTCATTTCGACCGCTTGTATCCGCGATCTCGTTCTTTCGGTCATTACCCACAGCTCATGACCATAGGTGAGGGAGGGGACGAAGATTGACCGGTAAATCGAGAGCTTTGCCTTTTGGCTCAGCTCCCTCTTCACCACAACGGTCCAATACAGCGACCGCATCACTGCGCACGCTGCACCGATCCGCCTGTCAATCTCACGCTCCATTCTTCCCTCACTCGCTCAAAGTTCAAAATCCACTTCTGTAATTCGACTTACAATGTTTAACTTATCATTAACAAACTCATTACACGCAAAGTGAGAAATATCAAGCCTTTCTTTTGTTATAATGTTGATAATCATGGCTCACAACACAAATAAAACCTCTCAGAAAAAGGATAATGTTTTGAAAAAGGGCAGTAAGCCAGATGGACAGTAGACATTATAACATACAAAGGCTTGGCCACTTTGCATGTAGTGGGTCTATGTCATATATCGGTGCAGGCACTTGAATGAGTCTTGCTCTTCCGAGTCTCGCCTATAGCTTGAGACACAGACAGAGAAAAATATATTGAGGGAACATTTAAGTTTCCTTCTTTTCCTGATAAGACTTCATCTGTAATCCGTGCTCCAGCTGCAGCCGAGGGGAAACCTGTGCAAAAGAAAAGTCAATACGCGAAGAACTGCGTCGTCCGAACGTTAATCTGACGCAAACGTTTTCTCTTATTTCCGTCAGCTAGAGCAGAAACCTGCGGCGCACAGGTTCGAGCAGCAGCTGGTCAAAATGACAGCAGCAATGTCTGCAGAGCGAAGGAAAAGTTCTGCATGTTGCTTTTAGACAATTAGACGATTTTCCAATGAGCTTAAATAAAAACTGTTTTTATCTACTTATGTCAGACATTAAAGAATGAATGAATAACACATGTTTTAATGTTATTCTCGTTGACTAATGATAAATTACATCCACATATGTCACAATGTTTAAGAACTTCTCAGTAACTACATGTTTGTTTTATGTTAAACTGCATGAAAAATATAAGTTTGAAATAAATACTTACTTATTTTACTTGTATTTTCAATGCTAATAAGATTTTTTTCTATTTTTTGTGTACACACTTTTAACCTGCTGTCTAAAGCTGTCATCTTTTTTTGTGTTTTGGGACGAAAAAACAAGACGCTAATGGGCTATGTACACGGGGAGGCGTGGCCTCATTTCCTGTTAACAGAGATCAGCCCGTCCACTTCCTGCCTATGCTATCCTATAAGCCATAGGATGGAGGAGGGTTTAAGTGACGTTTTTTAGTAATTAGATTGATACATTCAGCTGAGACTGACCCAAAAGTGTCGCTGTGCTTTCTCTCTGAGGTAGAGCTTTGACTGCGGCCACTCAAAGCGATTAGTTAACTTTATAAAAGCACAATGACAGCACAATCAAAGAGCATTGCTGTGTCCCAAAAATTCCCAGTATCCTCACAGTTTAATTCCCGTTTGAGCATTATTTGGGAAACTCGTGTAAACCACTACTGAACTCCGGTGAAACTCAAGCCGTTTCACGCGAACAGGAAGTGAAGTGGGGTCGTAGCTAAAACCAGTGGGGGCGGGTCCCAGCTCAAAAGTGGCCAAAATGACGTGCGCTGACATGCTTGCAATACCACCCCGGGCCGATGGGGGTGGACCCAGAAGAAGAATTAGCCAATGCTAACATATAGCATTGGCAGACCTCTCAAAAAAGTCTTTACAGGATGGACCAAAAGTTGGCTCTTGGCCCAAAGCTCCGTTCCACATGTGTGTCAATGCTGAGGGGGGTGGATTTTTTAGGTCCACTCTAGTTTACTTGCTATGAATTTTTGAAGTCTCTTGTTCAAATGAATGGAGCTGCGCCGGCCGACGCATGCGCAGATGCGTTTTTTTCCCCAATTTTCTTGTGGGCGGGACCACTCGCGGCCATCTTGGATTGCATCATGAAAGCACTTTTCATGGCCAACTCCTATGAACAGCGGAGATAGGCGTGACTCTGTCCGTTATTATATACAGTCTATGGCTAAAACGCGGAAGTGGTGCGTGCATAGAGCCATAGGTCTGACAACAGATTGACATTACAGCGGACCAATCAGAAGCAGCAGGTGGCAGCCAAAGTATGTTTCTGTGTTTTCATTGGCAAACGGCACTAGTTTACTTCCTACCGCGAGAAACATGTATTTTTCATGGATGTAACGAGTGATTCAAAGCAGATAACAGCAGGAGGGACACGTGTGTTTGGAGTTTATGTCCGTGAACTGGACCAGACGCAGATATAGGACCTCTTGGATCATCTCCCGCTCATTGTAAGTAGTCGTCTTTGTAGTAATTTTACCTGTAACTACCTGTGAACCTGTGCTACGGAGGGTTTTACAGATGAACTAGTGCTGATCGCAAGAATCTATATTTGAATCCATGTGAAAAAAATAAAACATAAGTAACTTTAGCCCCTCAGTAATGCAGTAACTTGCACAATTAAGAAAAGAAACGCTAATAATTGTATTTTTAACTTTTACACTGTTTCTTTTCTTTTCTGAGCATGGGGAGTACACATGGTTTAAAATGTAAGTGTTGAAATTAAAATGAATTTGAATGTAAATATATTCTTTGAGGCATTGAGGCACTCCAGCATCAAGATGGTGGAGTGGATCAAGATGGTGGAGTGGATCGCTCTCAGGCCTCACAACAAGAAGGTTGTGGGTATGATTCCTTTCTGTGGACAGGTTCCTCCCTATGTCTGGATGGTGCATGTTCTCCCTGTGGTTCCCAGCCCTGAGGATGTGAACCACAGTGATAGATTGATGAGACATTCCCATGGAGACAGCTGACGTACTTGTAATATTTGACAGCGGTAACTAAAATATAGTGAGGAGATAAACATTGTAAATCTGAGCGGTTTACTGCTGAAGTTCTAGAACGCGTCCTGATGAGATGAGGAGAAGCTGATTGGCTGCTTATCGCCGAGCCCAGGTGTCTGATTGAGCGATTGAGACAGAACTGTTTGCTGTAATCGACCTCTGAATCTGATGTTTAATCCACAGATATGACATCAAACTAATGTAAGACACAGGCCTAATGCAGCCACAGGGTAAACAGGAGACGTCCTATTCTTTTGATTTCTCAGAAGTAAATATAGGCGTAAAAGTACAAAACAATCATGAACGATTACATTACTATGACAAACTTTATTGCGATATATACTAAATTAACTAGAATCAAAATAAAGAGTAATTTCTTGAAGTCTCCTGATTCCTTAAATAAATATGTTCTGCTGTGTTATTTTATTATCTTAGTTCATAAAGCCAACCTTCCAGGCAGCGTAAATGCAGTGTCCAGACCACAGCGGCTCACTCCTCGTTAGAATGAGAATGTTTTTAACACGTTGGATCCACAGTGAGGTCTGGAACAGTGATGTCCAGCCTCTTGTACTGCTTACAAGAAGTTGTGCTCATGCTAATGTTAGCATACGTATCAGATCGCAAATTGAACTAGATGGCTCTGTGTTATGAGAGTGTAGGGGAAATGAGAAGCCTGTGAGCGAGTTGGGGGGTGGTGCTAAATATTCAAACCTTGCAGAAACGGGTATAGCAGTTTTTTTTTCTCCTATAATTAAGTCTTACTGATGAAACTTTGTAAAATGTTACAATGGCTGACAATATTAAATATACTTCTTTAGGAAGGAAACCTCTGCTTGTTTTTGATGAATACTTAGGCTTACTACGCTACTGTGTAGTGTTGGTCATTTGCGGTGGTACTTGGAGAGGCACGTTTTTTCTGAGGTGGTAGTTGGTGTAAAAAGTTTGAGAACCACTGACCTAAGATAAAGGTCTTATCTTAAACAATGATAACAATGATGCCCTGTGCATTTGACCCATCCTGCAATGCCACCTGGGGCCTCTGTCAGGAGCAGTGATCGCCACAGCGCAGCATCTGGGGGCCCATCTCCAGATGTCGAGGCCCGGCTTCCAGGACCAGAGCTAGAGGATTTTGCAATAGATGTTCTACTCAGGTATTTGTCAAAGTCATTGATCCAATACCATATATATATATATATATATATATATATTATTAGCAAATTATAAAAATATTCTTCACTTTGAATTCAATCATTTGAATTTTTGCTGCGTATCAGATCAATATTGTGACACCTCCTATACACGACAAACATCTCTGCTACATCCCGTCACTTTGTTTACCTCTTGTTAAAACAGTGCTGTCATGATGTTAGCCTTAGCATCCCTCATTATTGACCCTCGCAGGCACCTGTAGGTACATTATTAGCCCTGTTATCTCTGTGCCTGCACCACATGCACACCTTCATTACTGCCCCCGATAGCAGCATTGGACACTTGTCACTCCTATTGATTTCTCTTAAACTGCAATTTACATGAATATTTGTGGGTGTCCCGGGGCAGAGGCAGCGTGGGGGGAGGACGGGGGAGGAGGTGAGGAGGAGGGCGTCTCTGTGCTGCCCTGAAGCAAAACAACGTGTGCTTCTCAAAGTGACTTTTCCCTCTGACATCAGCAGAAAGAGTTATTTATTTAAGCAAAGGGGAACATGAGTTTCTAAGAGAGAAAGTGCGGTTCAAATCTGTCATCTGAAAGGTTTCTGTTTGAGTTTGCAAAACAATCCAAAGCCCAAAAGGATATTATCAGATTACCAAATATAGATTTTCACTTAACTTACCTTTTCAAACAGGCGTGCACAAATGAGAGCTACTATTTTGGAGCTATTGAACATATCCAGAGGCGGCTAAGTGGATAGCACTCTCGCTTCTCAGCAAGAAGGTCCTGGGTTCGAACCTCGGTCGGAACTGAGTGGAGTTCGCATGTTCTCCTCCTGTTTGCGTAGGTTTCCTCCGGGTGCTCCGGGTTCTCCTACCACTAAAAACATGCGCAATAGGTATGTATATAAATGAGAGAGTGAATGGATGGTGTTGATTGGGGGCTGATGGTCCAGTGTGTTCGGCGACTCGCTTCCGTCATCACCGTGTGTGGAATGATTGGAACAATATCTGAACTCTGAACATTGTCTGGTGTTTGGTCTGTAAAATGCGCTATATAAATAAGCATTACTTACTTACTTACTTACTAACAAAGAGAAGCCTATCCATAAAGGGGGTGCGACTTGGTGATCCAAAAGAGTAATTTACACACTTTACACATTTAAACATGCTAATTGTTTTTTGGGGCGACAGTGGCTCAGTTGGTAGAGCCACAAGCCTTTGGGCCTGAAGGTTGTGGGTTCAAGATCCTCACAGGACCTACTCCAACTGCTCCCACTCATGTCTACTGTCGTTATGTCCTCGGGCAAGACACTTAGCCCCACGTTGCCCGAAGCCCCCACTGAAAGACCAAGGCTGTGTCACCACTGGCGGAGCAGCAGCCATATTCCTGTGTACACACCAACTCCCGGAGGATCAACGAGGAATTGGTGCTTTGAGCATTGGGTGGTAGCTCTCATTGCCATCCCCCCGACCCAGAAATGGACTAATAAAGTGGTTTGATAATGAAATGAAATGAAAATTGTTTGTTTCTTTAGGTCTTAATTATTCAAGATAAGGATACTAGTTGAAGGAATTGAAGGTGTAGTCTGGAGCAAGGAAGACAGTCTACAGGTCTAGATGAAAGAGGCCAAATCACGCCATGAAACAGATAATGGGATTTCTCTTCATAATTTGCGCATTTGTATATACGGTATATCAGCAATTTTTCTCATCTTTTCTCGCTTTCTCTCATTTTCTCTCTGCTCTGGAGAAGACACTGCCGAGTTCAAACACAAAATACTTCAGTTACATGGCCTTTACAGGGTTAACGTCCAGGATCCAGCAGCATTTATTCTCTTTGTGGCCCTTGTGGGCTCTTTGTAAGGACCTGAAATCGCCAAAATCCTGCGTAAATGTGTCCTTTAATACTCGCCGCTTTAAACCCCTGCAACAAAATCACCCTTCGCTAATATACGGCCCCACTTTCCAAATGTACATGTGACCTTCGCGTGCACAGACCTGGGAATAAAAGCCATAACCTGCAGCTAAATTCTGAACAAATGTGTTGTGAAAGCTGCACTCTCCCAAAAGTGTCCAAATGTCACATGTTCAAAGGCTCCAAACTGTCAGCCCTCTGCCTCCATAAGGTCGACTCAAAGTTTTGCAGCAAAAGAACTTTCCCCCGGACTTGGCTGCAATGCGACGGCACGCTTTGGTCCTCAGGCTGGTGATTAATTACAATGACGGGAAATGAAAGTTTTGCAAAGGTTTTTTAAGTACTTTCTGAGACATTCGTAATGAAGGTGTGTATAAGAGCAGCGTGAGAACTTAAAGGTGGAGTTAAAAATGTATGTGTGGAATTTATAAGTCGTAAGGAAGAAGTTTAAATGGGGACGTTAAATGAAAAATTGTCTTTTTACAGCATTTGATCACGGAAATTTAACAACTTTTTAGTTAAATTGTTGCTTGTTGATGCAGAAAGGTCTAAGGATACTGATGATCCAGGACATTAATGGAAATCAACATTTCTGGACAGTGGTCATTTGCTCTTGATGGATCAACGGCTCCTATGTGTTTTTTTTTTTTTGCATTTCCATTATTTTAACTGCATTATTTTTGCAGTTTGTACGGTTTGATTCTCTAGTCTGTTGTTAACTACTTTGTTGTTATTTAGGGTTTTACACAAATCTATTGAATTAAAGAAGCTATACCCAATTTCATAAAAATGCTTATTACTACTAATAACTACAGCCCAAACGACACAACAGTGAGGAAGAGAAGAGGGAACTAAAGCGAAAAAATGATCAAAGAAGAAATCAAGCCCGGGTGAACATAGCTAGCTTACATCGTATCCTCTGGAGAGACTTGTCTATGGGAGAGACCTGCGGGACCGCCTCGGACTATCTATGCTCGGACCACATTCGGATGCGGAACTAGCGGTAATCTTTCAGTTATATATTTTGTTAGCAGTGCGTTGCTTTTGTACCATTTCATCAGTGATTGTTGTACAGCTTAAGTTGTGCTCATGATAATGTTTGCATATAGAAACCTTGCAGAAACGGGTATAGCTCCTTTAAAGTCACACTCTCAGTAAAATGTGTAATCTATGAATAGACAAGTTGAGGCAGAAACTCAGAACCCAGTGTTTCTAGCAAAAAGTCATACATGTTTAAAAAAATAAAACTTGAACACCTATGGGAATCTTTTTGTTCTGTTTGTACGTAAACTTTAACCAAAAGTTGAATGAATGGAAAAATATTGGTCCTCCAAAAACACTGTAAAGCTCTTTGTGTGACCTTGGTCGGGGAAATGCGCTATATAGATAAATATGACTCACAGTATACTATGTTAATTTTGATTATGGAGACTCCAGATTGACACTGTGTGTAGACTTGTCTATGAAGTGGTTTTGACAACTCATTACTAAAATATATAAGATAATTATATTTATTTTTTCCACAAACTTGGCCCATTTTTGCAATTTTATTTTATTGTTTAAAAATGTCTTTGGGCAAAAATCATAATGCTTTACACAACCTACTAATTATATAGGATAAGATATTTATTTTACTCATCCCACAGTGAAGACATTTCAGTATGACTATTTGTATTAAATTAGTAGTTTAATTTTCAAACATAATCAGCGAAATCGAGGCCTTATTTTTGGATAAATTGTTTTTCTCTTTTTTCTTTACAAACTGTTACTAACTGTTAAATACATTCTGAAACATTTGTCATAAAACTCTGAACTGAATAGATAATAGCTTAGAGCAGGTGTCTCCAACCTTTTTTACTCAGAGAGCTACTTTCCCAGGATGATAAAGGCAGAGAGCTTCTCCTTTAAGCCCTGGGGAAAAAATGTGGTGATATATATTTGGTGATATATGTTACTAGTGACAAAGTAAGTGCATTCTGATTCTGATTCTGATTCACAATAGTAAATAATGATAATGAATACTACAATCTGAAATATTAAGTAGTCTACTGGCGAGCTACCGGTGGCTCCTGAGCTACAGGTTTGAGACCCCTGGCTTAGAGGCTGCTGTAGAAAGTAAATGTGGTGGTAGAGGACAGAGGAGTTCAAGTGTGTTTAGGATTTGTGATTGCATGAGGTCTGATAGAATCATTAGAATTTTGTGAAATAAAACCTAGCATTGTCTATGTGTCTCTCCACTATCTCTCCTAGTTGACTATTATTCTTCTGGACGTATATGAGTGTGTGTTTGGCTTCTCTTTTCCTCAACATTGATGAAAGTGGCCCCGTCTCTTTCAGACCACACGGCTCCTATCACCACCTGCTGGCATGAGGCCATATTCATTCTTTCTGCGGCGGTGGAATTAACAGGTAAAATGAACACTCGTCCTTTTACAATTACACTTTAGCTAGATTATTCTTGCGTTGATTTAGCAAACAAAAGAGCTCGTAATAGTAGCTTTAGTAGATTTATTAGCTTTAGTTTCTGCCCATTCCTTTTCCAGACCTTATTTTGACATTTTTCCCCCCAAGTGCCTGAAATTGTTTTTTTTAATTGTCAAAAATGTCTGAGATGAGTTGATCATTTGATTTTTAATAATGATTGCGTCAAAGGTCACTATAATTTCACATAACAAAGCAGAAAGAATTCAGTTAACACTAGAAACTATTATGATACAAATGATGCATAATTTCAGTGACTCAATAACAAAACTCACACGACACACGCTCGGAATCACAGCCATGGGAGAAGGAAGGGAAAAAAATTGCTTCCGGCTAATGATTATTGTCGGAGGATCAGGAGTGGTGTGTGCTCTGTTTAAACCAGTGGAGCTTAGGGATTTCTTAAACTCAAACTTGTACCTATGCTTCCAGGAGGTGTATGAGACAGGCCATGTTTCGACCTATGGCAGGTGTGTCCAACATAAGGCCCATGGACCAATCGAGGCCCTCTGTGTCATTGTATGCGGCCCGCTGCCTGGCTAACATAAAGTAGACTTTGAGATCATAACAATATAGACATGTTGTACTTGGTTGTAAAGCTCAAGACCTCGAGAATTCAGCAATTCACTATATTCGGAGATACAACTCTGAATGAATGAATGAGTCTTAAGATTAAGATTAAGAGATCTTTGATTCGTCCCGCAGTGGGGAAATCTCAGACAATATTTGGACAATACAAAATAATATAAATAAATACAAACAAAAAACCTATACGAGCACAAAGTATGTACATTTTTTTTAAATCATGTCCAAAAGGGAGCAGGAAGAAGTACAATACTTAATATTCTGCCAACTGAAGTTATTTTAAATCTTGGAACAACTGTTTTTTCATTCACGCCCCCTGGACAAGTCTGGTGAACTAATGTGGCCCGCTTAATAAAATGTTTGGACACCCCTGACCTCTGGTATCTGCAACTTTACCCACTTTAATTGTATACATTTAGTTGACAGGGACATTTCCAACGGTAGTCCCTGGATAGAGGCAAAGTGACAGCAGGTGTACGGTGTCTAAAGAATTCATTTTGTGGTTGAAATGACTTGATCTTGATTAAATTTTCCCACAGTATAAATCATGTATAATGAGATAACATTAAGGCTACGTTCATTGTTAGTTTGTTTTGGCCATGAGAGAGAGAGAGAGAGGAGCATGTGTGTTTGCAACTCCGGAGACAGTGGAGTAAATATCCACGTTCATAAATAGTGGATTGACTGCAGCCCTGAACCCTCCGTGAGTGTGACCTCAGATCTGCCGCACGCACACAGCAATGCAGCGGAGACGGAACTAACACACACACACACACACACAATCACATCATCAGAATGAGCTGTGCCATATACTGTTCTGTACTGTGTCTTTATTCAAAAGCAATGATACAGATGTGAACAGCTGTTATATTTACCTGCTTACAATAGATTAAAAAGGCATTGCATTTATTAGAATATCTGAGGGGTTTCTGAATGTTGACCTGAAGTACAATTTGAAGGGAATGGACTTGTACAGAAGAGGCAGGGCTATTAAAGAAATGCTGATAATAAATAACTAAAATGAACAACCAAAACAAACTGAAGTTCAAAAGTCCAAAACCCTAAAAAATGTGCAAAGAAATCTGAAAATAATATATCTTTAAAAGTGAATCCTATTAGCCATGGGGAGTGTATTTCTGAATTATGAATAAACATGGCATAGAAGCCACATTATATATCCATAATGCAGTTATGGCATTCATGGAGGTGTCTTGCCCAAGTACACAACAGCAGTGCACACATGTGGGAGAACCTCCAACTATAAAGCTGAGGTACCTTACTTTAAAATAAAAATCACAAATAAGACATTTTTATCCACATAAAGACTTTTGTATAAGTAAGATATTAATAAATCAGACCACAGCATGTAACTTATGGGAAATCATGTTGTTGTTTTCATACTTGGAGCCCTGTTAGTCACTCTTTGACGCTTTGGGCTGAGAGCTATCCTCCCTCTGAAAAAAGTTGATATAAAGCCGTGACAGAGGCCAAACACATACGATAAAACCACACTAGTTTTACCGCGACGAACGAGTTAGTTGGACGTTATTACTTGAAAGTTACGTACCCCAGCTTTAACGTAACTTCAATCCAACTGAAATTACAAAACCTATCACTGCTCAAGACTGAGCACAACAGCACGGATCAGGCCGAGTCCAACTTCAACCAGAGTCAATAACGATGTGACGAAACCAGTCCCTCTCCACTTTACAGCTATCATCTCTCCTTTTGTGCCTGCGCGTAAACAACACAAGTTTAACAAAAAGCTCCGCACGCGATCAAACGCGTCACGGGGGCTGGTGCCGGAGGAGACGCGGGTTGCCATTTAGTGGGTGTCGCTGGTGATGTCACGCCTCCCAGACTGACACGATTGGAGCCTAATTAGAAACCTCGGCAGCAAATAGATAGGCGTCCTGCATGGATGGATTCAAAGTGGCCAAAGAGGCGCGCGGTGGAGGAAAGGCTGTCTATGGCATAAAAAACACAGCGCGTCTGTCCGTACCAAAGGGAAAAGGTGAAGCCAGACGCACGGAGGGAAAAGCTTTTAAGCGCTCTCCCCTCCCTTTTGGAATTTTTTTTTTCTTTTTTCTCCCCACATGTGAAGAGCAACACAAAAAGGAGCGAGTGAGGGAGAGGGCGAACAGTCAGTAGCTGCGTCAAAGCGAGACAAGAGGCACTGGCTGCAGACTGTACACCGCGCGTAACACACGAAGCTCCCAAGTCCCAGGCTGTTGTGTAGTTGTTGCTTTGTCTTTTGACTTTCCGGCTCCTTTTTCTCTGGCACCAGCGCGTGATGGCATCTGTGCTTGGGAACAGCAGCCGCGCGTCGGGAGCTCAGAGCGGGCAGGTGAAGTGCAAGCTGAAGCGAAGGCGCAGGAGACGACCCAAGAGAAAAGGTACAAAAACCTCAACTTTACAGCACTTGTGTCCCCTCTCCCAAGGCGCTGTCTGCTGCAGTTATTACCACAGTTGTCGCTGCGTAAGATGGGAATGATTTGGACCAGTATGGCATCGTTTTAAAAGCAGAAATATGAGATTATAGGTCTCGTTACGCGCGGTGGATACGCTGTGTCTTTCCCTGCTTCGCGCGTCTCCTTGGAAAGTTGCTGGAGCGTTTATTGACATGCGTTTTATTGACATCGTAAAAAATAAGAGGACGAGCAACCAACTGTGGCCAAATAAATCAGTTTTGCACGCGTTAAAGTCCAAACAACGTGCCATTGCTTTGTCTTCACCGCGCGCTCCTGTCTGAACTTGTAAATAAGCCTTGGTCCAACTTATACATGTCATATCGGCTCCAGTCTGATACATACATTCCAATTATTCGTTTTTATTCCTCTAATCCATCCTCATACTTCCCCTTAATATCTTGTCTTTCTCCATTTGAATCACATAGCGTTTTTTAGGGCCTCCAAACAAGAACGCAAAGCTAATTAAAACCCCAATTATTTTTATTACCTTTATCATTTGCTTTTATCTCCTCTATTTAACCGGGACAGTGGGAAGAAATAAACTGTTTAGAAGCCAGTGAAATAGAAATACATTGTGCATACCAGTCACAGGGACAAAAGGGAGCCAGGTCTCTTCCAGCCGCTGTATAGACTCAGGGCAAAGTGTGTTTCTGCCCTGCGAGCTCTGCCCCAAAATGCCCAATTATTTCTGTATATTACGAAGCAGATACACTTCAAAACATGCAATTTGTTTGTTTAAATTCGCTCTATCTGCAGCACATTTTTGTATCGTTATATACAGATTCGCCAATTTGAAACATGAATATCCAGTCCATAGGTTCTGTCACTTCACTTGATATTCTTCTGTTTGTATGAGCTGTTTCACAAAGATTTTGATCACAATTGACACTGTCTATGATATAAATACCACATCTGTGTATATGTACGAAAGCATATTCAAGCCCAAGCTATATCTTCAGCAAATTTATGTGTAAAACAATTCTTGGAATGTATTATTTATTGACCAAAAATAAAAGAAAAAAAACGTGCAATGTTGTGAAGGCCATTTTTGGATTCAGGCTACAAACAGCAGCTCATATTTGTATGCAATATATTTTAGCCTAAATGTGTGAAATCTTATTTTTTTAACTTAATTTCACTTTTTAAAAACTCATATTTTTGCCTTCATGTTACATAGAAGCACAGCCGCAGATTTTCAAATATATTTTCATTCTAAATGTGTGAAATCTGAACCAAAACTCTAATTTTTGCCTCTACGTCGAGCGCCATGAACACACCACGTTTACACAAGCCATGTTAGTTCCCCTCCTTTCCCAGCGCCTTTGAATGCACCAGCGAAGACCCCCTTTCCCACCACAGTCCCAACCACATAAACAGAAATCTCGTTTGCATCTCGTCTTGATTTTTAATAACCCAAGTAATTGAGACAAGGCCCACAATACATAAAATATAGCGGCGTAGACGGTTGTATTTACATAATGGGAATGACAGAATCGGTTCCACGACATTAGCCATCGCGTACGAGTGTGACAGGACACGGGGCCCTTTTTAGCACCGCCGTTAAAATATGCCCAGTGCTGATTCATTCTGATAACGTTAGACAGGGGCCACGCCAAATGAACTGCGACGCGGTGAACTGCTGAAACCGGCATATTTGACCTGGCGCAAATTTACAGCATTGGTGGGAATTGAAAAAATGTAAAAAATCACAGCCGGATACAACCGTGCCCTTGTTTAATGGACAGTGATGGACTTGCGTAGCAGTGGTTAGGAAGCACTGGTGGTAATGATGGCACTCTATTGGCTATTTCAACTTTGATTTTGACTTTTAACGGGAAACTATCATTCAATACTTATCAGATCTCGCAGCAGAAAAATAATACATATTTGAGTTCAAGTTTTTGATATGATTTGTGTTCCTGTTTTTTAGACATGTCTCAAAACCTGACAACAATAGACTCCTTTTCTCATTTAGCTAATACATCCTCAAAACTGTATTTTTATGGCAAATATGACTCATTTCTTTTCCCGTTTTGTCATTTTCTGCCGCTGACCTTCAGGTAGAACTGTCCACAGGGGATTACTACCGCATGGCATTTCGTCACTAATCCCTCAGAGATTATTTATAGATCACTATAACCATTGTCTGTTCAATAAATTACAATCTCATCTATTGTTTTGGTTCAGTTGTGGTAGATTTTTTCTGGCCACAATATTGCACACAGGGTTTAGTTAATCCGCCAGCTCTTCCATCCATGTTCTAGTTACAGGACAAAGCTCAGAGCGCCGCAGCGTGGACCCGACTAATACTGCAGCCTGGATTATCAGACATTTATCCATTATTATTTGGATTAATAAATGAGTGTATTTGCATGTTTGCCATTCTAGATTATTACCATGTTTATTTATTGTTTTATGACAAGGTGCAATGTGGTATACAGCTGTGTGTAAGAGTTAGGGCGACACGATTTTGGCAAAGTAACTATTATAATTAGCATATTTTTGGAAACGCTTTTTCATTTTGCTTCACAATAACAACATGTATCTCGATCAATTCAATTTTGTAGTTCACAGAAAAAAGATAAAAACTTGGCAGGGCGTGTCAACTGTTTGGATGTATTTTGACTATATTGTGATAAGAATTGCTAAAATGGTACAAAAGTTGAAAAGTGGCCAAAGTTTAAAAAAAAAACCTTCTTTTCTCTGTCAAAATGTGACTGAACCTCAAGCATATTTTATTGTATGATTTTTTTTAACACCCTTTCATTGATGTTTGAGCACCCCCCTCCTCAGTCCTGCACCGCACAGCCTCTGTCCTCGTTCTACAGCCTGAGTCCTGGATCTAGAGCCTGTTTGTCCGTGTGAGCTGATCCCTTTCTCACTTTTTCCCCACTTGGTTTTTGAGTCGTTGCTCGCTGATTCAGGATTCAGGATCTAAGGACAGTCATGACTTGGGACAGTTAAGGACATTTATATTCAGTGGTCACTCCCTCACTTTGGACCAATGACTTCTATGTGTTTATTATTATTGCATTACCTCTGTTCCAACGGTTTGATTCTCTGATTTGCTGTTGATGAATTGACAACCTTGTAAAATCCTCCGAGACACCTGCTTTTGTGTTTTATACAAAAATAAATTAAACAGAATTGAATTGAACTATTTAGTATTATGAAGCGTCCTCTTGGGCCGGTTTTTTTCAACGCTCAACCTATCTCCATAATTTACAGTAAAACCAATCATGAATAAGTGTTTAATTCTGTAGATCATAAGACTGTTCGTATTCATGCTTCATTTGATATCAACATTACAGAGCTTTTGTTGATCTGTTTTTTGTTAACACGCTCACTGCACTGCAAAAAAGTGAGATAAAACTTGTTTAATTAATTGCATTTTTTAAGTAAAGTCAGTCAAATGATTTGTCCATGGAATGAAAACGTTTAACTTTATATGAAAAACTATTGATTTTCCATTTGAATTGTGTGTGTTTTACCCCCTTGTAATGTGGAGAAAACAGCTCATTAAAACATTTACAAGTTTAAAACGTAATATTGAGTTTATTGATAATTTTAGGTTCTCAATTCGATTCAACCATTGGTCCAAAGCGAGCAGAATGACCACTGTCCATAAACATCCTGATATGTCCCAGAGTCAAATCAACATGAAGTGATTGTAGTGTGTAGACGTTATTTTACCTTCTAATATTTTTCCCATGATTATTTGGAGCTCATTTCTGTCCATCACTTCTGCTTTTCCACACACTCCTCCATCAGCGTTTGTCTCTGCAGCACAAGTTCACCGCCTCTTATCTCTCGTATGTTTTTATGGACAAGCAGCAGCAGCGGGGAGATTTATAGGGCCACATTATTTTACTTTTACAGCGCGTTGGGCTCTCGTGGCGGAGTGGAGCGTGCGGAGGAGATAGCCGATCGGGGAATAAGCAGAAACTGGGTGTAATTGATGTGAAGTGACTCCTGGAGGGTCCTGGGTTTAACTTACAGGCTAATGTCCCGGGCCTGGAGGTATCCGCTAAAGTGTTATTGATAATGTGCTGCTGAAACGACACACAAGAAGTTTATAAATGCGTGGAATCGGGATAATTTTAATTATCCTAAGATATTGAGGCAGTAGCATTATCTTAGTGAAATCATTAAGAAATATGTTTTATCTACAGTATATGACAGAAAGCTCATTTTGCCTACTCGATATTGGAGATGAGTAGACAAGACATGAAACTAAGCTGGTCCAAACTTACTGAAATAGAAAATATAAATATAAATCCTCCATGGTAGTGCAAGGGTAAAGCTGGGCGACATAACTTTAAAGCCACAAATATTGAAATATGTAATACAATCTAATATCTATAGTTTCTCACCCTCAAAAGCTTTTGGTTCTTTTGCTGCATGTATTTTTGTCCACTGTCACAGCTTTAGATCAGATTTTTCAGACAGAAAAGGGAAAAGGAGAGGACCACCCTCACTCAGCCAATCAGCTCTCAGCCCAAAGCGTCAAAAAGTGACTCACAGGGCTCTTTTGTAGAGGTATCCATGTTTTCTAATTAGATACGACGAAGCATGGTGTGGAATGATATTCATATAATTATAAGTGGAACAAACAGGTCTTTTTTTGTCAATTTTTTCTAACACATTTTTTTTAAAGACTGAAAATTGGTATTCTGTAAGCTATAATTAAAAATATTTGCAAAGTCTTCTCCCCTTGATTTTGAATAACATTTTTTTTCCCCCTCTCCCTGACTGATAATTACCATATCACCACGAAGCCCAATTCTTTCTCTCATTTGTTTCAACATGTTTTTATCAGCGAGGCAGAACTAATTCAGGAGTCACTTTTCAACTATTTCTGCCGTTAGAGTTTGATTTAATGAATGTTTCGATCCTCGCTGTGATTTCCCGGTGACACTGGTGCAGGTTGAATATTTTTTTTTTGCTGATTTGGAGAAATTGTGATGAGGTTTGCGTGGGGCCTTTGTAGCCGCCTGCGGTCGGAATCCAGACGTGTTCTTTTATCCGCTTCTCTTATCTCCCTCTTTGACAAAGCACAAGTTTCAAAATATATGTATGAGTGGTTTGAATATGTGAATATTGTACTCTGTTGTAGTAGCTTCATGATAATAGAAGAAAACTATGTAATTATACTATTCAATACACTGGTATTGAATAGTATCAGGTATCAGGTTCGGTGCTTTCCTCAGATTTCCTCAGATTTCCTTCTTGTAATGGCTTATGGCTGTTGCAAAAGTTTCTGTTTTTGTTATTCATTTTTCTTATCATATGTCTTTTATTCTGATGTATTCTGGTATGATAATGACCATACAACTAGGAGTGTGACGATATATCGATATTGTGTTGTATCGTGATACTTTCTCACGTGATCAATTATCGATATGCTTTTGCCAAGTATCGATTTAAGAAAATAATAAATTTAAAAAAAATGTATATGTATATTTTTTTAATTAGTATCAATTCTTAATATATGGCTACATTACGCATCTCCATTCCATTTATCATGAAATATTGTGTATTTTTTCACTTAACATGTTCCTTTTATTTATGCCAATATGTGCTGTATTTGAATTCAGAGTTGAGAATTAGTTGATAACTATTCCGTGTTTGTTCAGATTGCTTTACTAAAAGATTTCTATAACAGTATATTTCTGACCAATATATCGGTAATTGTCATATTGTGATATAATCGTGAGTGGCACAGTGGCTGAGTGGATAGCACTCTCGCCTCTCAGCAAGAAGGTCCTGGGTTCGAATCCCGGTCGGACCAGTTTGCATGTACTCCCCGTGTCTGCGTAGGTTTCCTCCAGGTACTCCGGTTTCCCCTACCACTAAAAATATGTCCAATAGTTCTGGCATGCGCCTCCTGTACTAGCGACCCCGCTTCCATCTGTGTGGAGTGAGAGATAAATGCCCAAAAATTAACAATTGTAAACCGCTTTGAGACTCAGATCTGCAGTGAAAAGGCGGTATATAAATAAAGATTACTACTAGTAATCGTTATTGTGAGCTTTGTATCGCGTATCGTGAAGTACCCTGAGGTTCCCACCCCTACTTACTACCAACGAGTTTGTTCCACCATCGAGTTTTGTTTTTAAAGCTTACATGCACGCCTCTATAGGATGTTTACTATCTCCAACTGCTGTGTCCCATGTCTTTTTACTTTCTCATAAGTTTAGTGACAGAGAAGGCCCACAGCGGAGAGCAGGCTGCAGTGTTCCTGTCCCATTACGTGTTAAACTATGACATATCTCCCCTGCACTGGCCTACATTTACCACCATTAATAAAGAGCAGCGCGGGGAGACAGAGCAGGGAACAAGGCGCCTGGACTCCATGATGCGTTCGCAGAGGGCAAAAGTTAGTTCACAAATAAGGGAAAATTAGTGAAGGCAAAACCAACAGATATTTGTC
The DNA here is from genome assembly GCA_964034765.1 of Knipowitschia caucasica. NCBI lineage: Eukaryota > Metazoa > Chordata > Actinopteri > Gobiiformes > Gobiidae > Knipowitschia > Knipowitschia caucasica. Next base: position 7,282,920 of record OZ035843.1, read on the forward strand.
ACAATAATGAGTCTTTATTGTCAGAGGCAGATGCTCGACAGTGTGGTGACGTATTATTGTGGCTATACTTGCATGTGAAAGCCAGATCCCGTCAGACCTCTGAAGCTGTGCAGAGCAGGGCCTGGTTAGCACTGTGATGGGAGACCTGTGGGAACGCCAGTTATCACGATGGCTGTGGCTGTAAAGTGCCAAACTGTTGTTGTGTCCTTCGGCAAAACACTTCACCCACATTACCTAGGATTAGTCTGGTGGTGTGTGATGTGAAGCGTCTTTGAGTGTCCGGAAAACAAAGGCGCTGTATTAAACCGATGCATTATTATTATTTATTTTTTCCCTTTACCCAACAACTTTCCCCCTCCATCGATCATAAACACAGCCTCATGCTCATATCCTATTCACACGTGACAATGTGGGGGAAGTGTCTTGCCTATGGACACAATACTGTTAGCAGATTACAGATACCGCGGTCTTCCATTCAATTCTTTCCAATTGGATTTATTTTTGCAAAGCCCTAAATCACGACAGCTGTCGTCTCGGAGGACTTCACAAAGTTGTTGTTTTACCAACAACAGTTCAAACACAGGACATGTAATAATAACACTTAGAAGCCATTGGTACATAGGGAGTGGGAGGATCATGTGGGAGAATGTCGATAAATGAGAAAAATCTTTAATATCTTTAAATGTCCCAGATCCCCATTGTCCTTAGACCCTCCCTTATTCGCAATAAACATCTTTGGGGAAGCCCACTTTGAGAGAGGGATCTGAACAGACTATAGATCCAGGACTGAGGTTGTAGAACTAGGACTGAGGCTGTAGATCGAGGACTGAGGCTGTAGATCAAGGACTGAGGCTGTATAACCAGGACTGAGGCTGTAGAACTAGGACTGAGGCTGTAGATCCAGGACTGAGGTTGTAGAGTTAGGACTGAGACTGTAGAACCAGGATTGAGGCTGTAGAGCCATAGATCCAGGACTGAGGCTGTAGATCAAGGACTGAGGCTGTAGATCAAGGACTGAGGCTGTAGATCAAGGACTGAGGCTGTAGATCAAGGCCTGAGGCTGCATAACCAGGACTGAGGCTGTAGATCCAGAACTGAGGTTGTAGAGCTAGGACTGAGACTGTAGAACCAGGACTGAGGCTTTGGAGCCAGGCCTGAGACTGTAGAACCAGAACGGAGGCTCCCATCACACATATCGAGTAGTAGTACTGCTTAGTTTGAGATCAGATTAGACTTTGACAGGCAGATAAATCTCCTGAAACAGCTCAAATATTGTTAACACATCCTTTGGTGTACAACAGTGTGATTAAACCTTATTTTGGTCGTAAGCCTTTAGACATGAAGTGGCTTCTATTTACATCGATCAATAAAAGTCTTTACGTCAAATATAATTTTTCCATCATTAAAATCGGACAACCAAGCGTGCATTACATCATGTAAGTGGTCGTCATGGATACTGTGTTGTTTTCTGTGAGGATGAGTCAGATGAACAGGCGGCTCATTGTTTTTAAGTCTTTTAGTCATTCAAACTTTCACCAACACTATAGCATATTTTTATGTTCTTTACCAAATGCCAACCACTAAATACAAGAACCAATAAATGTAGATAAATTATTAACAGTTAATTTTTCCATTTATACCAGAGTTTGAATCCACACGTCCTGGTCCGTCCATGGGGGGTGGATTTTCCCGAGGTTTCTTTCTTTCTACCACTGGGTTTTCCTAAGACAGGGGAAGACCTGGGACTCTTTATCCTTTGGACCAACGACTTTTATGTGTCTTATTGTGTCACACATTCTCAATCTCTAATCATTTGTTGGTGAATCAACTTTTGGGATGTGGGGAAAGATGAAATTGAACTGTTTGGATATGCTTTGACAATATGTTCAATCTGTACTTTCCATTCGTCACAAAGAAAAAGACTATTTGATACTTTTACTGTAGGATATTCAGATCTACCTTTCATTCGGAAACTGTTTGAAGTACTGTATAACACAAAGAAACAGACAACTAAAATACAGACAAAAAAACACACAAGCATACATTTTGTTTATTTGTCACACAGTGGGGAAATTGCAGTGTTGCAATCGTAAGTTATAGCACAGCAGGAATTAGGAGCACACAGCACAATATACGTGAACAATAGCTATTCTAATTAAAATAAAACAAAACTCTAACTCTAGCATCAAAGAAACAAGTAGAAAATCTCTATTAAGTAAGTAATATTTATTTATATAGCGCATTTTATAGACCAAGGTCACCCAAAGTGCTTTACAATGTTCAGCGTTCAGATATTGTTCCAATCATTCCAATCACCGAATGATTGAAGTATACAAAAAAAATTACATTTGGCAAAATAAGAGGCAGGTATAAAGTATAAAGTACTGTGTATTCTAGTGCAAGCAATATGTAGTTACAGTATATGTTTACATCTGTACAAGTTTGCAGCAGTATGTTTACATCTGTACATGTTAGCAGGCAGCAGTATGATTACATCATGGATCTATAATAATAACTGGATAGGGTATTACTAGCTTGGAGCTGAAGAACACATGTGCTCGGGGGATTCTCGCGGTACTGCAGACTAAGCCAGACTAAATTCACGTGGGCTACCCAGAAATATTCCCCATAGAACTCAATGTAAACTAAAACAGCTTGACCTCAGCTGACAGAGAACCTACAGCTTTCATAAAGATCGGATTTTGTGGGGATTTTAGTGTCCCTTGTCATCCTGAACTTTTTTTCTTCTTAAATCCTTTGGTTTTCTTTTAATCTACACTTTAGTGCCACAAACTCTGCTCGTCTGGCTCCCGCTCTAACTCCCGCTCTGATGAGCAGTTCTGATTGGTCAGAGCGCGGCCGAGCCCCTCTGTGCACGTGCATGACAGCCACACACGCATGTTTTGCATGGGAGGACCAGACGATGCCCAAATACAGGCGAGTTTCCCATGGATCTTTGCGAGTTCCAGGCGACTTCCGCTAATCTTTTCATCTTTACATCTGTACTTGTTAGCAGCAGTGTGTTTACATCTGTACGTGTTAGCAGCAGTACGTTTACATCTGTACGTGTTAGCAGCAGTTTGTTTACACCTGTTTGTCCCAACTCAAACAAACATGGCATCTTCATGTTATTATAAAGCCTAGTATTTGCTTTAATAATGATCCCTGTGAGTCACTATTTCACATTTTGGGTTGGGAGCTGATCGGCCGACTGAGAGAGACCAAATGATACAAGCGTGGGGAAAACCGTATTCGATTAAATCATTACTTCAGACATTTTTGGTGGTTTCAAAGTCAGCTTCCCCGTCTTTAAACGCTCAAACGATTCAAAACCCCTCATCTAAGCAAACCTCACAGGGCTCACATCTCCAGCCACCGCACCCACGCCGTCCAGTACACGTTTCGTATCCCCCGCTTTCATCGCCGGGACGCCCCCAATGTCAGCGATATTCGAGGAGCCATATTCGAGCCATATTCCTCAGATGTCGAGCGTTGCATTCGGGACCCGCCAACGCTTCTGTCACTTTTGTTTGTGTTCAGATAAACGCATTAACAGTCGGCATGAGAACACCGCTGGCATTTATGAGGTTAACGAAGGTCGACGCCGCTCCCTGCGCTTTTTTTTTTCTCCCCCTGCTCACAATTCACCTTTTCCTAATGCTAAATGTGCAGTTGAGGACACTGCGTCCTCTAAGCGATCGGTCCGAAGCGGAGGGAGAGAGAGAAAAAAAGGGAAGAAGGTTATTGTTACGACTGGCTCTGGTGGAAAGCTGATAAAATGACCACGGAGGAAGGAATAGCACAACTTTAGCACGCATTAGCATAATTAGTCATTATCTGGTAATAGTCCCTCTTGGCGTTTTGGGGAGACTTGCGCGGGGAAAGGGAGAGTCTACTTAAAGTTCAGGAAACAAGTGTCTTTGCTGTCTCCGGAAAGAAAGTGGGAAAAGGGGAAAAAGGGCAAAACAAAAGGGGTAAAGAGGCAGGTTTAAGACATTCAAACTGTGACACCGGGGTAGTATATCTATTTTTTAGTTGTATGTGTAATTCAGTGGGGGCGGGTCCCGGCTCCAAAGTGGCCAAAATGACGTGCGCTGACATGCTGCAATACCACCCCGGGCCGATGGGGGTGGACCCGGAATGAGAATTATTCAATACTAACATATAGCATTGGCAGACCTCTCGAAAACGAGAGGTCTGTACAATGCGTACTAAACTGTACAATGCGTCAATCTAACTTCAAGCGGCAATAAAGTAAATGTATTTTTTAATACTATGTAGTTCATAAATGTACATAGTATACTCTCACATGGGCAGCAAAAACCATTTCAAGAATAATGGATTCCTTTCAAAAAGATTGTATTGAACTTTGGGGACATAATTGTTACATTTAGGCCATGCCATGTCTTTGAGAAGGAATAATTAACAGGACAGTGAAGGATATTTAATGGCTGATGGCTGTGGATAAAACTAGAATCAATCTGTTATTATAGATTCTGCATTATGCAAAAAATATGTTTCAAAAACTGCAGTCACACTTGGCGTTTTGGACGTAGCAATCTTGTCCACTTTTGTTACGTCCAAAATGGCTGTCTGGGAGCTCTGTTGATAGTAAGGACGTGAACAAATCAGTGTTTAAGCAGTACCCCTTCACCGGACAAACAAGCTGGAAACAAACTAGAGAGGGTGCTGTGAACATTCAGAAGTAACGGCCGCTGACGTTGCGGGACTTTTTTGTGTCATTGACCAAAATGTCACACATTGGTACAGTTTATTTTGGAGTGAGCCATATATATATTTACCTACTCTATCGATAAAATAAGGTTTCAAGTTACGAGCACTTTAAATCAACATATATCTAAATACTATGAGGATAATTGGAGATGGGAATGCTGCTGATGGGGAGGGGGTCCTGTTGATTGTAAGTGATTTAAGTCTGCGGTGGGGAATGTGCACAGATGCGGTTTTAAACATTGAGGAGGTGACGCTTAAGTTAATTAGGCTGTTGTTTGATGACTCCCACATTCGCTGCTACTTGTTGCACTGGTTTCCTTGACGACAAAGGCAGAAATGAAATTGAGTTAGTCATAGATGTGTTACACTCCAACAATCTGTCCACGGCTTTTGGAAACAATAACAAGAGACCGACGGCTCAGAGGAAGAATATGATAGTTTAAACTTTTGTTAAGTTAACATTGATTAGTGTAATGTTGTTGCGGACTCCCATTCTCAGCAATTGCCCCCCAGTCACACGCGCGTGGGGTGTCACTTGGCACATGCGTTAAAAGCATTAATTTTTTTAACTCGATTAATTTAAAAAATGAATTAACGCGCGTTAATGCGATAACTTTGACAGTCCTAGTTTTTTTTGTATGAAGCAGGCAGACTGGCCCAAATATAGGCCCCCAGCTATTCGGGGCATCGCCCGGTACGCCCGATGGCCAGTCTAGCCCTGGCCATGGCTCAAAAAGGTTGGGAACAATACTTTAATAAACAATAATATCACAACAACCTTGTGCCACTGCTGCAATTACGAAACAGCAAGAAATTCCCTTTGAACCATTTTTAAACTTGTCTTTAACACTAAAATAGTGGAGGACACAATTTCAGGTCTGTTCCACTTTCGGCCTGTCAGACCGGCCAATCTGCCTTTTATTAAATATAAATAGTTAATTTTCAAAAACGGTATCTTCAAAAAATTATTTGAACAACGAACGATTTGCCCTGTACCAAATAGTTTTGTGAAAAGCCAGAAATAATTTAAGGGCCGTACAAATGTAGAAAAGTTTTACCCCTGCAAATAACAAGACACAAAACATGTTGTAGCCACAGGAATGAATGTTTCTGACAAATTCTCAAAAAGAAATATCTATTTTTGCAAATTAACAAATTGCAGATATATCTGCATTCCATCTTGTTTGTTTCTTAATTTTCTCTTCTGAATGAGTGATGCCTTAGTATCGTAGAACAATTTTAACTCTTTGAAGTTGGCTGGGCAAACACTTTAATGTTTATGACAATTATTTATAAAAACAATCTAATTCCATCTTTTTCTTTTAGCCTTCTTTTAGCAACGCTCGTGTGAGCAATATATTCAGCAGCGTGAATTTATTGCTCTACAACTTGGAAACAGCAAGATCAGACTCTTTTCTGTGTCATTTGTACAGTGGGAAACATAGAGGGCGCGGCCAAAAAGAATAAATACAATTGCCCAACCCTCAATTTGAAATTGGTCGTTACAATAGTCAGGCTCAGTAACGTTTTAGCTGAACAAACATTAGTTTTTATTTTCCACTATAAAACCACAGCAAATGCTCTCCACAACACAGTATTGAAACATCACATAATAATTGTCTTAGCAATAGACTCACAAAGTGCACTAAGCTGGCCCTAGGGAAAATAAGGTTGAATTGCCCTGTGCTATTGGGCCTGCATGGTACAAATATGACACCCACACCTGCACTTGGAACTTAATTTGTGTTATTGAACGACGACACAAGACAGAATTATTCTTTCGGCTCACAGGAAGAACATGCACCCGGCACATGGGCCAGTCTGCAGCTGTGATATTGTTCTGTGGTTGTGGTGTGTGTCACTAAACACAGATCTACAGCAGCATTAGGCAGCTGTCATCACAGAGGCAGAGGAGGCTGTGACGATGAAGAGTGGAATGAGGTTGATGAGGCACGATGTTAAAGCTGGGACACCTGGCTTTCCAACCACAAATCAACGGAACTGTTTTAATGTCCATCCAACCTCTCAAATCTTTTTTTTTTTTTTTCACTTGTTTTCACTTACACAGATGTGATTTTGACCTCTGTCACAAATTAAGCGCAGGTTATTCAGACGCAAAGTGAAAAAGAGAGGACCCACCTCACTCAGCCCAAAGTGACTCTTGGGGCTCATTCTTACACATATGCAAAACACAACAGATTTTCTCAAACGATCAAAACAGCATGTTGTGATCTCATTTGTTTACTTTTACATTTACAAGACTCTTTCTCTTATGTCAAACAATATGAAATATTTATGAAACAAAAAAGTTAGCACCTGTAATGTGCAAACCCGCAATCTGCAGGACCTTCCAATAACTTGTTTTTGAGAGGATTTTAATCAGAACTCCAACCAATATCCATCAGTTATTTGGGACTGACAAAAATCAATGACTGATTGAATTTACTGAATATAAATCCATAGTTTTAAATATTGCATATTGCTTTCGTACTTTATTACTATTTTTAGCAACATTTAGAAAATATATGTATATTTTTTTGGATGAATTGATGTATTTCTGCTGCTGGACACCTAGATTTATCCTAACTAACTATATAAATACTATATACTTTTTATTGTTATCCAGATTTTTTTTAAAATACCAAATATTTTCTAACTTTTCAAAACTTTACCAAAGCCAGCACATTTCCACAGACCTGAAATCAGGAGTTTTCGCTGACTTTCCCGGGCTTTCTGCTGAGACCACATTTAGAGCATGGGCTGTTGTCATGGAGACTGCTTGTTTACATCCAGCTCGGTGAGTTAGACGGATCCAATAGTCTGTTTAATCTAGTTAGAGTTAAAAGAGAAAGAGTTAAAAGTCTGTTTGTCACAGCAGCAGTGGACAGCAGTGCGATTTGGCGTTTAGAGAGCAGAGTGGTGATTATCCCAGGCTCAAACATGTTGCCCTTTTATTTCATCAGGACACAAACTCACTCACGGCCATTTAAGTCTGCAGCTCCATCCACATTACGACCAGGAACTTAAGGCCCCATCTGTTCAAATGCTTCCTGTTCACAATCAGTGCACTAGGACGGCTCCTCAAACAGACCTTTTTCCGATTTGGTTTAAGGAAATTCCTCAGTTTTCCTCTTCATATTCTAATTATGATAACAGACTGTCATTTCCCATCTCTGCCTCAGCATCAGGGGTCTCCAAACCAGTCCAGAAGGGGCCAGTGTGGCTGCAGGTTTTTATCAGACCAAGCAGAAGCAGAGAAGTCTCCACCCATTTCTTCGTGAATGAGTCCAGTCTTGACCTCTGCTTTGCTCAAAAATCACAATTGAAAATAAGATTATAGAACTTATTAGTGGGTGGCAATTATTTTGATATCAGTTCTCAGTTGTTTTGGTTTTAGTTTTACTTCCTGTCCTGTGCCCCGCCCTGATGTGTTTCACCTGGCTCTGTCTTTTTGTACCTGTGCTCCTCTCCCGTTGTTGCTGGTCCATTGTATTGTCTTTGTCTGTCCTGTTCCTGGTTTCATCTGGATTTTTATTTTTATTATTAAATGCATTTTGGGTCCGTCCTCTCACCGCACATGTCGACAACAAAGAAAAAAAAAATGGGGGAAAAAGGGCAAGATTTTGTGTTAAATGACGATTTGTGCTATTGCTAAACTTCTTTATTCAATCATTTAATTGGTATTAGGCAGTTTATACATTCTTTTTGGTGTACAGTAGTTTAGACTAACCCACCTCCTCATTTCTACTGTTCTGTCACCTGTGAAGCAATACTGAAAATGAAAGGATCTAGCTCTTGTTAAACTTGTAAACCTCATGGCAACTGTATATCAGATAAATCAAATTTTTACCTTGAGTATATACGATGCCATTTTGATCTACCCTTGAGTCGATTCCTTCTACTTCTTTGATCTGTTGTTTACAAATGGACAAGTTTGTAAAGTCCTCCGCAACAAATTCTGATGCCGAAATACACTTTGTCAAATGCATGAAGCAAAGTTTGTTCTATGTAATTCAAAGTTCTTCACAAAATATCCTCAAAACCATTACAAGATGTGGACTTGCAGAAGTGTTTGCACAGCGTCTTGTGTGTATCTTTAGCCGGTACAGTTTTATCTCAGACTCACAACAGACCTTACAGCTGTTCATTTAAACTTTTCTCCTTTTTTTACAGTCTCCCCTAGAATTCCCTCACACACACATTTCGGTGCACTGATTTGTTCCACTGGTTGTGCAACCCACAGACTTGTCCAAGGTCACTTATTAAAACAGGAGCAGCTCATATTTGGCAGAAACAACGTATCATTACCAGCTGGATGTGTTCCTCTGACCTCGTTGCTATGTTTATTCTTGCTTTTAATGATATTCTCTTGTCGCATTTTCATGACCCGAGCATTTCATCTCCTACAAATATTACTGGTATAATAGATATATGTACAGTATATACTGTATGTAGGTCTATAGCAGGATTGAAGAAGGTCTTAAGCAGGTCTAAGCAGGACTAAAGCAGGTCTAAAGCAGGACTGAAGTAGGTCGAAAGTAGGTTTAAAGCAGGACTGAAGAAGGTCTAAAGCAGTGCTGAAGCAGGGCCAAAGCAGAACTAAAGTAGGTCTAGGTCTGAAGCAGGACTAAAGCAGGTCTAAAGCAGGTCTAAAGCAGGTCTAAAGCAGATCTAAAGCAGGTTTAAAGCAGGTTTGAAGCAGATTTGAAGCAGGTCTAAAGCAGGTCTAAAGCAGGTCTAAAGCAGGACTAAAGCCATGTCTAAAGCAGATCTAAAGCAGATCTAAAGCAGGTTTAAAGCAGGTCTAAAGCAGGTCTAAAGCAGGTCTAAAGCAGGTCTAAAGCCATGTCTGAAGCAGGTCTAAAGCAGATCTAAAGCAGGTTTAAAGCAGGTTTAAAGCAGGTGTAAAGCAGATCTAAAGCAGATCTAAAGCAGGTTTAAAGCAGGTCTAAAGCAGGTCTAAAGCAGGTCTAAAGCATGTCTAAAGCCATGTCTAAAGCAGGTCTAAAGCAGATCTAAAGCAGGTTTAAAGCAGGTTTAAAGCAGGTGCGCAGATCTAAATCAGGTCTAAAGCAGGTCTAAAGCAGGTCTAAAGCCATGTCTAAAGCATGTCTAAAGCAGGTCTAAAGCAGGTCTAAAGCAGGTTTAAAGCAGATCTAAAGCAGGTCTAAAGCAGGTCTAAAGCATGTCTAAAGCAGGTCTAAAGCAGGTCTAAAGCAGGTCTAAAGCATGTCTAAAGCAGGACAACATTTTGGTCTAGAAAGCCTACTAAGTCATTTTATAAAGAACTAATTTGATGATTTTCATCAAATCATCAAACCACCATCAAATTAGAATAAAAATATTTAGCAGATAGACCATCACCCTCACAACCTAAGCAGAGTCCGAACCCTAACCATAGTGAGCCTTAATGTATTGAACATACTACTTAATTCAAAACTGTTTTTACTATATATTGTTTTACTCTTTTCCAATGGATGCAGTCTATTTTTCAGTCCGTCTGCTTATTAAAAAAGTGCATTTACTGTACGTCAAGATGCATTTATTTACATACACTTGTGAAAGAAAGAAGAAACCTCTCTATCTTACCTCTCTATGTATGTCTCTATGTATGTGTAACACAGACACATCGAGCCAAGAACCAGGCTCTCTTTGGTTCATCTCCAGTGCGGTCCTGCTGCTAGATCATAGTCCATGTGCTAATTGATTTGTTGACATATTTTGCATCCTCTTATCCTCATGTGAAGCCATTTAATCCTGCGCAAGATCTCGTATGAAGTCCTGCCAGCTCGGCCCCCTCCTCACACATCCTGATGGCTAAACATTTCCACTCTTTATGATCCTAATTAGCTCAAACTGTGCTATCGTCCCATTTCACCGTTTCCTGGAGAGGGGCCAGATCATTTGACGGTCGGCAGTTTCAATCTTTTTTTTTTCTTCTTCTTCTTTCCTTCCATCTCTCTACCACTATGCTCTCTCTCTCTCTCTCTCTCTCTCTCTCCTTTCCGTCTCCGTGGTCTGTTATGCATTCGCCAACTGTGAAGAAGAGACATATTTTGTAAAGAGAAAATAACTGCTAAAGGTGTGAGGATTTATTGCTAAAAGCTTTCTCTGAGATTTTGGCATGAACGCTTGTTAGAAAACACCTACAGTTTGTGGAATTGTTCTGATCTGGCAGGCTTCAGGGCTGGAGTTTGTCAGCCTGTTATACTCCACTTTGCAAGAAATGTGTCTCTTTCATTTAGAGTCCAGGTTATAGATTTAAACAATAGCAAAAAGACGTTTAGAAAGTATTGTTGCTGAGAAGTTTCCGCTGTGGTAAAGTGCATAGTGCTGGTTTTGACATATTCAAGCAAATATTACCACAAATTCTAACATTTTTTGTTGCGTTCTAACTGTAATACTGCTTGGTTGAGTCACGCATTGTGTTATCTGATCTAATTTATTTTTTAGCATAAATTTATTGATTATAATTCAAGATAATTTCGGATTAAGATTCATTTATTTGCCATTTGCAGTAAAACCACATTGGAAAAACTGTGCAAGACTACCCCAGTGTGCACCAATTTTATAACAACTACAAATCAACTCAATTCCTTTCTCCAGGTTCAGGCCGCCGAAACCAAACATGTTGCGGTAATATCAGAGGTCTCTTCAATCGATGTAAATGCACCCACAATCTTTTACACATGTTGAATTTGAACAGTACATAAAAAGAAGTGAGATGTCCCCAGCTAGAAACCGTGGCAAATAAACAAGTGCCACATGGAGAAGTCAGTGAATCTGATTTTTTGAATGTACCTTTGATATGAAAATTTGTGTCAAAATGTAGCACAATTTGTATCAATAACTAGAGCAGACAAAAGCTCTGTGTGAAGCCTTCAAAAGTGGAAGTCAGTCAGTTCCCTTAAATGTAGGGAATATTTGCGGCATATTCCCTACATTTAAGAGTTACATCATTTAATAGACCTCACACGAACTCTGCTTGTCCAGATTGTTGTAATCTATTGCCTTAGTCATACTTTAAAAATGCCATTGTTAATCATTATCAATCAATCAATCAATCAACGTTTATTTATAGAGCGCCTTTCCTACACAAGGCAACGCAAAGCGCCTCACAACCCATATAACATCATGCATAAATCATCAAATATTAGAATTTAAGTAAACATAAAAGGACAGATTAAGAGCACAAGATATATAAAATCACACAAGTAGTTAAAAACCGTAAAACATTCAAATCACACAAGGGATTACAATCATAAATAATCATAAATAATCATAGTGCATTAAAAAGATTAAAGATAAAAACAAATATAAAATCATTCACTTGTATGCACAGCTAAAAAGAACTGTTTTCAGTTCAGTTTTAAAAACTGCTAGAGTAGACGCCTGTCTCACACTCTCGGACAGACGGTTCCAGACTCTAGCTGCATGAATCTGAAACGCAGCCTCCCCATGTCTAGTTCCGACTCTTGGCACTAACAGAAGTCCAGTCCCTGTGCTCCTCAGAGCCCGAGTTGGTTCATATGGCACCAACATGTCGCGGATGTACCCTGGTGCGAGGCCATGGAGAGACTTGTACACAAGTAAAGCTACTTTAAAATCTATTCTCTGAGCCACAGGAAGCCAGTGCAGAGACCTGAGGACCGGACTAATGTGGTCGTACTTCCTGGTTCTAGTCAGGACTCGAGCTGCAGCATTTTGGATGTACTGCAGCTGTTTTACCGCTTGTTTAGAGAGACCTGTGAACAAGCCATTGCAGTAGTCCAATCGACTGGAGACAAATGCGTGGATAAGAATCTCCAAGTCTGCTTTAGACACAATGTTTTTAATTTTAGCAATGTTTCTTAGGTGGAAGTAAGCTGATGATGTCACAGATGATATGTGGCTATTGAAATTTAAGTCTGAGTCCATTATTACTCCTAGATTTCTGACCTGAGTTGAGGGTTTTAGGGAGAGAGACTGGAGGTGGCAGATAACGCTCTCTCTTTGTTTTTGAGGTCCAAAAACAATAATTTCAGTTTTTTCTGTGTTTAGCTGGAGAAAGTTATTTTGCATCCAATCACTGATTTGTTGGATACAGTGAAGGAGCGAGTCCACTGGTCCATGTTCTCCTGCTGTCAGGGACACATAGACCTGAGTATCGTCAGCATAATTGTGATAGGACACGTTATTACTGTGTATTAACCTACCCAGAGGCAGCATGTAAATATTAAACAGGAGAGGCCCCAGGATTGAGCCCTGTGGCACTCCGCAGGTTAGGGCCAGATGGTCTGAGATACAGTTTCCGATCTCCACAAAATACTTTCTGCCCTGTAGGTAGGATATAAACCAGCTTAGGGCTGTTCCAGAAACACCAACCCAGTCCTCAAGTCTCTGAATGAGGATACCATGATCGACAGTGTCGAAAGCAGCACTTAAATCTAACAGGATAAGAACTGAGACTTTTCCTGCGTCAGTGTTAAGTCTGATGTCATTTGTTACCTTCACTAGAGCGGTCTCTGTGCTGTGGTGGGGTCTAAAACCAGACTGGAACATATCAAAAGAGTGATTGATTATTAAAAATTCTGTAAGTTGTTGATAGACAACTTTTTCTAGAATTTTACCCATGAAAGGCAGATTTGAAATGGGCCGATAACTTTTAAGTGCCTTAAAAGGCATCCAGACTCCTCTTTTTTAGGAGGGGTCTGATGACTGCCGTTTTCAGGGCCATTGGGAATGTTCCAGATTCAAGAGACATATTTACTATATGCGTGAGTGAAGGTAAAAGACTGCTCAGAACAGATTTAAGAAATCTAGGAGGTAATACATCCAGGCTACATGTAGAAGAACTCAGACTTGTAATTATCATTTGGACAGTTTCATTTTGTACTGGTGTAAAGTGTGTCAGCCCAAAAAGCTTCACTGGCTGTTGGATTGTAATTTCTACTGTGGAGTTTGTGTAGGCCCTCAGTCGTACAGGGATTAGTCAAAGCAAAGGAAGGTTTCTCACCCATCATCTGTACTTCTTAGCAAGTTTTCCCGACGTTTCGTCCTCTACCTGGGGACTTCTTCAGGGAATGAATTCTCGGACCGCGCGTTGGAGATTTATAACCTATGGGTGTGGTAAGCCACACCCTAATCCTGATACTAACTCGTAAACAATCTACGGTCTGCTTGATGTAGAAGGGAGCAGGTCTAACGACCCTGCTGAGGCTAACGACCCTAACTCCTTAGCATGTCACAGACCTATTGTCTGCTGGGATGCTCAAGTGGAGTGCAGGTTTCACCCCTCCTAACTCATTGCATGTCACTGACCTTGTCCCAAGTTAGGGCGTTGTTTTTAGGATGTCGTCATAGATGCGAGGCAAAACAAATCTTAACCCTCCTCCTCTGTTAAGAGAAGGTTTTTGTTTCCTCACAAAAATGGCTTCTTTCACCCCTCTCTCAAACCAATTCTTCTCCCGAGCCAGAATTTTAACCTCTGTGTCATCCACCGTGTGGTTGGAGGCCTTGAGGTGGAGATGAACAGCCGACTGTGGCCCACTAGAGTTTTCTCTACGATGTTGGTAAAGTCGTTTCTGTAGAGTTTGTTTGGTTTCTCCAATATAGTGGTCAGTGCACTCCTCTTCACTACATTTAATTGAATACACCACATTGCTCTGTTTGTGTCTGGGTGTTTTGTCTTTGGGATGCACTAATTTCTGTCTTAACGTGTTGAAAGGTTTGAAATACACAGGGATTTTGTGTTGCCTAAAGATTCTTTGTAGTTTCTCTGAAACTCCCGCCACATACGGTAAGGACACGCCTCTCCTCCTACTTTCTTCTGTCTGTAGGACTGTGTCTCTGGCCTTTCTCGTCCTTTGGGCTTTAGTAAAAGACCACTTGGGGTAGCCACATCTGGAAAGTGCTCTCTGAACATGTTTGGTTTCTCTGTTCTTTCCCTCCGAGCTAGTGGGGACCTGGTGGGCTCGGTGTTGAAGCGTTCTAATGACCCCGAGTTTGTGTTGTAGCGGATGATTTGAATCAAAGGCCAGGTACTGGTCAGTGTGAGTGGACTTTCTGAAGACCTCAGTCTCTAATTGTCCGTTCTCCAGTATGATGACCTTACAATCTAGAAAGGCGAGTTCACTCTCCTTAGCATCCTCGCGAGTGAAATTTATAAAAGGGTCCACCGAGTTAATGTGTGCTGAAAATGGTTCCACTTCCTGTTTCTTTAACTTAACCCATGTATCGTCTACATATCGAAACCAATGGCTTGGCGCTGTCCCTTGGTAAGAGCCCAGGGCTTGTTCCTCCCGTTTCTCCATATACAGATTGGCCACTATCGGAGAGACTGGGGAGCCCATCGCACAGCCATGAATCTGTCTAAAGAAGGTGCCTCTAAATTGGAAATACGTGGTGTTAAGACACATTTCAAGTATTTCACAGATGTGGTCAGCTGTTAGTTTCGTTCTCTCCCCTAGTGTGGCGTCTTTCTGTAGGCTTTCTCTTACAGCCTCCACCGCCTCTGTAATAGGGACCGACGTAAAAAGCGATGTCACATCAAACGAGACCATTGTCTCATCTGTGTCAAACTGGAGGTGTTTGATTTTATTTACAAATTCTTTTGTGTTTTCTATGTGATGGTGGGTGTTACCCACCAAAGGAGCCAGAATGGTTTTGAGGTGTTTAGCCAGGTTGTAGGTGATAGAGTCTATGCTACATACAATAGGCCGAAGTGGAAAGTTTTGTTTGTGTATTTTTGGGAGGCCATAAATACTGGGGATGGTGTCTCCTGGGTAAAGTTTGTAATATAGTGGTTTTTCAATAATGCCCTCTTTCATTAAGTTCTGAAGGAAGTCTATAATCTTTTTCCTAAACCCACTGGTAGGGTCCCTCTTCAATGGCTGGTACGTGTTGGTGTCCAAGAGTAACTGATTAACTTTGGCCTCATAGTCTGAGCTGTTGAGGATAACTGTGCATCTGCCTTTGTCAGCTGGTAAAATAGTTATATTCTCATCCTTTTGTAATGCCAATAATGCTTTTTGCTCATCTAATGAGACATTGGATTGTGGGGGCTTCGCACTTTTGAGTGTGGCAGAGACTCTCAGTCTGAGGGCCCCTGCCTCACTCTCAGTTAGTTTGTTGTTTCTAATGGCTGCTTCTGCTGCTGTGATGTATTCAATTGTAGGAATATCTTTTGGGGTTATTGCAAAATTTAGGCCTTTGGTAAGAACATCTTTTTCCGCTTGTGATAAATGCCGATCAGACAGATTTTTGACCCAATTCTCCCTGTCCAAATCTCCAACGCGCGGTCCGAGAATTCATTCCCTGAAGAAGTCCCCAGGTTGAGGACGAAACGTCGGGAAAACTTGCTAAGAAGTACAGATGATGGGTGAGAAACCTTCCTTTGCTTTGACTAATCCCTGTACGACTGAGGGCTTACACAAACTTATCGTTGCCAACTTTGGGAGAGACGCCCTGGTCTTGGCACGCGGGTTGGAGAAAATCAAAAGAAAACTAGCAGACGCCAGAAATCATCTTAGGTTTAATCTTAGGTGTAGCCAGAGTAAACTTATCCCAAAATGTTTAAAGCAAAAAGCATTAGAAACAGGCCAGTTGGCAAGGAAAATACAACAAAACTACTGTATGAAGATTCTCAATTTAAGAATTCGACGACTTAACATAGAGATTATAAACCTAAAGGACGAGATAGAGGGCCTTAAGCAGAAACTGGAATTGGCAGTCTCTCACCAGAGTTTTTTCAGAGGATTTGGACGTTTTACGTGCACACACACACACACCACAAACATACACACACACACGCACGCGGCGCACCACAACACACAGGCAGACACACTCAACACCACCACACACACACACACCACAACGCACCTAACGCAGACACACACAAACGCACGCAACACAACAACACACATACACCCACACACACAAACACACAAACACAGCTGAACCAAACAGCGAACAGACGCGCACGAAGACAAAAGTTTTAAACAGTGACATTCAACTTAATTCAATTTCAATTCAATGTATTTTTAAATAGCCCTAAATCAGGACTTTACAAATCGAATGATTGCACCCAACACAAGCCAGAGAATCAAACAGTTCAAACAGTCATCCATCCATAATTTTCTTTCGCTTCATCCGTTGTGCCGGGTCACGGGGGCAGCATCTAAGCAAGACGCCCCGACTTCCCTAATCCAAACAACACTTCCTCCAGCTCGTCCGGGGGGGACCCCAAGGCGTTCCCTGGCCCAGCTGAGAGACATATCCCTCCATCCGTGTTCCTGGTCTTCCCCGGGGCCGCCTACCGGTGGGACGTGCCCGGGCCCCTCCCCAGGGAGCGTCCAGGAGGCATCCGAACAGAAGCACGAAGCCACCACCTCCAACTGGTTCCTCTCAACGTTAGTAGCCCGGCTCTACTCCGACTCCTCCCGTGTGAACGAGCTCCTCACCCTATGTCCTAAGGGAGCCCCCAGGCCACGCTGCGGAGGAAGCTCTTTTCGAATCGACCGCCTTGTATCCAAGATCCTCGTTCTTCGTCATTACCCAATGCTCATAACCCATAGGTGAGGGAGGGAACAAAAGATTGACCGGTAAATGGAGAGCTTGCCCCCCTTTTTTCGGCTCACTCCCCTCTCTTTACCACAACGGTCCGATACAGCGACCGCATCACTGATCACCTGCGCACTAGAGCAACTGATCCGCCTGTCAATCTCACCTCCATCCTTCCCTCACTCGTGAACAAGACCCTAAGAGACATACTTCCCAGTGGATACTCCCCACTTGAGGAAGGACCTTTCCACCCACTGGAGAGGGCAAGAACCTTTTTATCCAGTCGAGCACCATGGCCTTCAAGATTTGTGTGGTGCTGATTCCCAGTGAAATGCATTGAGAATAAACACATGGGTCTTTTTGGTCTAAAAAGGGCAGATGATCCATCCCCCCTTGGCCATAAATGTGGAGAAGAGTCCATACATACATTGATTGTTGAGTGTCCCTGGATAATCCCCACTGTTCTTAACCCTCGTGATATGATTCAAATGCAATTCCACTAACTTTATTTAGCCGTGAGAAACATCAAGTTTGCAATAGAGCACCAGTGGAGATACATATAACCATAGTGACTCTATCTAAACATAACACAGTCACATATACTGAACCTGCTGCAGCTGTCAGATACTGCGGACATTCCATATCATAATCCAAGAGCTCTAAGTTATGTTTCCAAGGTGAGTTGCAAGTGTGATCTCTCCAAACAGGAGCTTAATGACGTAGGCCAGTGTCTGTCTGTGGCCGCTTATCTCTCACTCTTCTTCAACCATGTTTTTAAAAAAAATTATCGTCCTCGTTCTCAGATTCTGAACCACAGACTTCTGTCCCAATGACCGTGGGAGTATAGCCATATCTCAATCTGGGTCCGCTGCAATGTTATTCTAAGTTTTGTTTGGATTTCTACGTAGTGTATGTAGAAATGATGTGGTAAACCATGGCTTCCAGCGCATCTCATACCAATCATAGGCATCTAGGACCATCAGTACCACCTGGAGAGAACCAGGACCTGACAGGCACTAAGGAACCAAGCTGTACCTATTAAACAGGGCTGGGGAAACGCTCACAGAGTAGAGTAGGACAAGTAGGGCCGGTAGAATGGATTTAAATTGTTAAACATTTTTCTGATTTGATTGACTTAACTTACTCTTTATTTTAAAAAAATTGCTGTTGTAAGATTTTAAAATACGTTACATAGCCCAGATTTAAAGGACAACTAGACACCAAACAACGTTTTTTGTAACTCACAACACTGCATAAATATGTTTCTTAAAGTCCAATCAATCAATCAAAGTTTATTTGTAGAGCGCCGTTCATACACAGGCCACACAAAGCGCTTCACAGTCCCACATCACACAAATCATCAAAAAACAAACACCAGATCACAATTTAAAACATTAAAAATTCCCCCATGTTTGGTTCTCACTCTGGCTGGGCACACAGCAGGAGGCCAGATCCAGGTGCTCCTCAGAGTCCGAGCCGGTTCAAATGACACCACAGGTTTCACTAATTATATTGGTGCAAGGCCATGGAGAGACTTGTACACAAGCAAGCTTGTTTTTAAAATCTACTTCTCGAGCACAGGAAGCAGTGCAGAGACCTGAGGACGGACTAATATGGTCGTACTTCCCTGTTCTTGTCAGGACTAATAGGGTCTGAACTTCCTGGGTTCTTGTCAGGACTCCGAGCTAGGCTGCATTTTGATGTACTGCAGCTGTTTTACAGCCTGTTTGGACAGACCGTAAGCAGCCCATTGCAGAAGTCTAGCCTACTGAGACAAAAATGCATGGACAAGAATCTCCCAAGTCTGCCCTGGACACTATATTCTCTACTTTGGCAAGGTTCTTCAATTGGTTTCTGGCATGTGTGATGGCAATCTGCTTGTGACTCGGGGACGCCAACTCACCCCCCCCCCCTGCTGCTCTATCCAGCTAACCTGCAGGAAGGAGCCAGTCCTTCCCGCACCGCCAGACAATGATGCAAATCACTGTCTCACCCCTGTCCCTTTCGCATCTGTATGCCTGCCTCTCTACATCCTGCATGACCATTGTCTGTCTGTTCGCACCTCCATCCCAGACGGCGCCAACGCTCCCCATGCGCCTCCTCACCGGTGGCCCCCTCCCATCTGTTGTGGGCGGGACTGGCTTTCGTGTGTGTCTTGTATACAGGAAACTCGGGGCTCTGCGCCCAGAGCTGGTACATGCTGCCTTTGTGTGTATGTGCTGGCTCTCCGCACGTGTGTATAATAAACTTACGCTCCTGATTTAAGACAAATACTTTTGGGCTTTCTCCTTGTTTTGGGGTATGTAATTCTACAACAATTTGGCGTTGCTGGCATGTCTTGGCATGGATACTTTCGGCGGGGACGAGCGGCCGCGTTTGGCCGACCTGGAAACAACACCAGCCTCTTCTCTATTTGGAGACAAAGGAGGGCGCGCTCGTCCGCGCGTGAAAGGATTCTTTGGCCACACAAGACCAAAAAGAACCTAACTTGGTGAGTTTTGTCTTTTCATCTGCGTAACGAGCACTTAAGTGTACACGGGGATTTGTTTATTTATGTATTTTTGGGGTATTTCATGCATTGCCACAGCATAGACTGTGTGCGGGATTTTTGGGGGCTTTTGTTCTAGATTGAAGCTAGCGGCTGCGCGTTAGTATCGCTCTGTAAGCGACCCTGGAATCTCTGAGTGTCTTCAGCCAGAACCGCTCCGTTTTCAAGAACGCGCGCTCGCTGGTTGAACCAGCGGGGGGGGGAACGGAGCGCCCCAAAGTGGGTAAGAGCAGGGAGAGACTAAGCGGGTTAGGCCCATTGTTCTGTACGAGAAAATGGGAAAATCAATCTAGAGATGCCACACCGAGGGGAAGGTTAACGTCCCCCGTTACAATGACAATGGAAAAACGGTTCGGACCTAAAGCTATGGAGGCTCTATGTCTCCGAATCAACTACGCATCTTGCGTGATAATTTAGAAGAAGAAGGGAAGAAAAAATATACTTGGTTTTAAGAATATCACGGCAAAAGACGTTAGAGAAAGAAATATGTAAAAACAATAGCTCCTCCGCTTTTCACCGAAGCGGAGAACACAGGCGGACACACACACACACACACACATACCACACACCCCCACACCCCCACCCTACCGCCCTTTTTCCCCTACTAACAAGAAGTGTGCACCCAAACAAGGCGTTGGGTTTTTAAAAAAAAATGAGCAGACTACTGTTGTCCCTTTTTCCTCTCCCTTATCCAGGTCTGTCGGCGCTTTCCTCCGCGCTCTGTCCTCTGCCTCAAAGCACCAGCCCCACGCCCCAACCACAGGCGGCGCTCGCACCAGCTGAGACCCCGCGAGAAGTGGGCCCAAACCCGGGAGCAGAAGAAGACGTGGCGGAAGCAGATACACGCTCAGGAAACCGCAGAAGAAGAAGCGGGGGAAGCAAATATGTGAGACACCGACAACTGCCTTGGAGGCCAGAGACAAACTGCTCCATATCCCGTGACTGTTCCCCACGGAGGGGGTAGCGTGAAACACAAAACGCACCCGCTGAAACCTCGTTGAAAGTTGCCCCCGCACCGCAAACAGAAGAAGCCAAAAGTACCGGCACGTTTGGTTATTCACCAACCCTCATGGACCACAGGCTAACGTTATTTGAACGCTTTGAGCTACCTGGGCCTCCTGCGGACTTTGAGAAACTTCCACAGCCCGGCGGAAAGACTGTGTGCTCGACATGGGTCGAAGGACTGTTACCGGAGGAGGCGTTAAAGGCAGAGGAACGCTCAAGCTCACACGGGGCCAGAGGACGGCAGAGGCGGGCGTGGAGGAAACACGAGCGACTGACCAAACCCGGGTTCACATTCGTCACCAAAGCGACCGCTCATGTAAGTTGAACAACAACAAATTGCAATTGGCACTTTTTAGAGATAATTCATGCCCGTAATATACGCTAACAATCTGTGGTGTACAAGTTAAAATTCTGGATGACTCCGGGGCAACAAATTCTGTGCTAAAAGTGACAGCCTTTCTGTCTCCCCTAAAATGAGTGGCCGCTTCACATTCTCATTAGCAGCGGGGGGGAGAGACGACTAAAGAGCAATTTACGTCACCGCTAACGTGTTTTGATTCTCAGGGCAACCAGCTTAAACATTCTTTTCTATATTCCCCATTGTGCCCGGTTAATCTACTAGGCCGAGACCTTATGTGCAGACTCAATTAAAAATAGATAAATAAAAGGAGGCACCGGTCCCAAAAGTTAACTACCACTGGAAATTGACACCAAACCCTGAGATTGCTAAGTTATTAGCCACAACAAGTGGATAGAGTGACGCCCGCACAAAATTTGGAGGTCAACCACGCGAACGACCTAAGCTGCTCTCTCCGGTCGTTCCCAGACAATAACTTAGAGTTTGAAAATTCATGGCTTCAGTGTAGTAAAGATAGGCTACAAACGGAGTATGTTTATTGGGATAGGCACCACGCTATGGTATTTGTGCGACTTAATGAGTAACAAAAACATTTTTATCGTGAAACAAAGGTGAAGTATTAAAGTTTGAGACTAATTTACATTTTTAATGAATCCGACCTGGCTTTATTGAAAAAGAAAAAAATAAGGAAAATAAACATTTTTTAGGTGACAAGAGCTCATTAGAGATATAGGGGACACAATCTGTGATAAGCCCGAAGTATAGACCACGTGGTAAACACTAAAGTTGGAAATGGATCCTTTTAGGAAAACTCTTTTAAAGCTCTGCAGGCTCTGAAAGTTGCAACAATAGAAATAGCTCATGAGACAATTGGAATTGGACATGGAAAAATATAACAAAGTTAAAAGTACAGGCCTTCTGTGTTATATGTTTGTGTGTGTTATATGTTTTGTGTATGTTATATGTTTGTGTGTCATGTCAAAGTACACCACGTTGACCTTAACAAACTCTGGACCAATACTAACGTGGGGAATCGGCCTGTGATGTGACTGTGATATGAGTGTGATGTGTGAAATAAGGAGTGAAATGAGGAATGCTGAACGGAATCATGGAATAACAAATGTGTCTGTAATGTTTTAATGTGATCATGGAATAATTATTTTTTGTCAACAGCATACGGTGTAAGTACTAGAGATTCAAAGATAACAAGCTTTATTGAACAGGTGTAAAAGTGAGAGTACTCTGGGATGAGTACTCGGAGAAAAGTACTCTGCGGAAAGTACTCTGAGATGAAATACCTTGCTGAAGACATTGGGAGTCCCTGCCTCTGCTGTTTGTCCTGACAGTGAGTCGGTCCAACCGCAGTGAGCTGTCGGTGGTTGAAGGACAACTTTGGTTGGTAAACTCACATTTAGGGGAGTATAAAATTAGAAACATACATTTTGTTGTTCTGTATCTGGCTACAGCCTCCGCCCTGATGCCACACACCACCTGTCAATGCAGTTATGTTTTGCCCAATTGGGAAAAAGATTGACAAGCGAAAGTGGGCATTTTTTGTGTTTTTTTTTTGTGTTCTGATATTTCTTTTTCAGATGAGAGATAAACTACCCCTGCTCCAGGGATGACAGTAGTGTGGATCAGGAGGAAATGAGCCTCCACTTTGGCACAAAAGCCCACAATATGAATTGAGGACGATCCGGGAGAAAAGCAACTGGAGATGAACGGAACAGCAAATCTACACACACACACTAGGTCTCCCTGACCCAGCCTGGCCATTCACTCAGACTGTGGATGAGCGATGTGGGTGCATGGTGTCGGTACTTTTGCAGTCTCACGGAGGGCCACTGAGACCCACTGCTTACTTCTCAGCAAAACTCGATCCCGTGGCAGCAGGGTTGCCTCGCTGCCTGCGGGCTGTGGCTGCCGCTGAGAAAGCGGCCCTAGCATCACGTGACCTTGTGGGATACACTGAACTAACTTTGCTTGTGCCCCATGCTGTTTCCCTGATCCTGCTAGAGCAGAAAACCTCTCACCTTTCTGCGGCTCGTTGGCTGAAATACAACACGGTGCTCTTTGAACTCCCCAATGTCACGGTGAAAAGATGCACACAGCTGAACCCCTCCTCACTGCTGCCCACGCCAGAGGAAGGGGAGGCACACTGCTGTATCGCCACAATAGAACAGATACGCACTCCCAGGCCAGACCTGAAAGAGGTGCCTCTGACTAATCCTGACTTGATTTTTTTTTATACAGACGGAGCCGCGTCACGTGACAACACTGGGAAGAACCGAGTCGGCTATGCTGTGTGTTCTGATTTTGATACTATAGACTCTGGTAGTTTGCCCCACTACCATTCAGCACAAACCGCTGAACTGGTCGCGCCCACCGGGGCTTGTGAGCTGGCAGCGGGCAAAACTGTTAACATATTCTGTGATACGCGCTATGGTTTCTCTGTGGTGCACGACTGGGGGGCACTGTGGAAACACCGCAATTTCATGAAATCTGATGGTAAACCAATTCTTAATTCCACACAGGTTGAACGTCTGCTGAAAGCTGTAATGTTGCCCTTAGAGATCGATGTACGCAAATGCCAGGCCCACACTAATGCCACTGATCCCATCTCTGCAGGGAATTGGCGCGCGGACAAGGCAGCGGCATACGCACCTCTACACACACACACACACTACCTCACTCAAGACGTTGATATTTTCTCCTCTCTGTCAGCGATGCAGACACTGGCTACTCCAGCAGAGACGCTGCTGTGGGAGGGGAATGGGGCTCAACGACGGCATGGTGTGTGTGGCTGGGACCAGACAGCAAACCGTGCCTACCACGGCA
Organism: Knipowitschia caucasica; assembly: GCA_964034765.1. NCBI lineage: Eukaryota > Metazoa > Chordata > Actinopteri > Gobiiformes > Gobiidae > Knipowitschia > Knipowitschia caucasica. The sequence goes on from OZ035843.1 coordinate 7,306,943, forward strand.
TTTCTTCAGACAGTTTGCAATTTTAGCACATGGTCGAGACCATGCCTCAGAAGGAGGGATGTATGATTTAATCACACAAAATTGGTATACAAAGGGGTTTACGGCATTTGCACAGAGATTCTGCCAAACATGCGCTATATGCCTCGCGCACAACCCAGGTAAAGTCCCAAAAGTATCCAACAGGCTGCTCATCCTCCGCCCCTGCGCCCATTTCAACATGTCCAAAGGGACTTTGTTGAACTCACACCATGCCAAGGTAAGTAATACTGTCTGGGTCTGGCGGATCTCTGGTCCAAATGGACTGAATATTTGCAGGCATACACGCCACGAGCAACGCGGTGGTGAAAGCTCTGCTCACAGAAATTGTGCCACGATGGGGTGTCCCGAGGGAAAATCTCTAGTGACAATGGCAGTCACTTTGTAGCAAAAGTCATTGAGGAAGTGGGTGAATTTCTGGGCATTGATATACGTAAACACTGCAGTTACGCCCCCTGGTCCGGAGGCGCGTGCGAGCGAGAGAATGGCACTCAAAGCTCTGCCGCTAGCCCTCATGTACATGCGCATGAGAGTCCCATTCGAAATCCTCTGTGCCAGACCACCCAACTTGGGCGCGGGACCCCCGAACAGAGATCTGCCAAGCACCTCTTTGTGTGATGACGACATGCTGTCCTATTGTAAGGAAATTAATGCACTTTTGTCCTCTATTTCTGCCCAGGTCAGGAGCGCCCTGCCACAGGCTGCGCAGGCGGCTCTGCACAGGATCAAGCCAGGCGACTGGGTCCTGATGAAGGAAACGAGACGAAGGCATTGGCGGTCCAAGCGCTGGCTCGGCCCATTCCTCGCCCTCCTGGTGATGGACACTGCCGTTAAGGTCGCGGAGAGGACAACTTGGATCCACGCCAACCACTGTCGTACGGTGCTGCCACTGAGGGCCATAGACGAGGACACCGAGGGCGCGGACGGACCAGGCCCATCCGCGGCTCCCTACGCTGAAGAAGTCGGCCGGCGTGCGACCACCGTCGGTGAAGCAGGCCAACAACAACACCCAGAGAATCCTAGCGTTCCCGAGGCGACCCCCCTTTTGCCCAACTCCCCTGCCTCCGAATCCCGAGACGACCCCCTGTGGGGCACTAATGTACCCTATGACCACAAATTATGGACCACAGTGGCCATACTTGAATTCACGACCTCTTCAGGACCGGTTGGTCCTGGACCACCTGACCGCGTCTGTGGGAGGCGTATGCACGATCATTGGGTCGTCCTGCTGTACATATATTCCGGCTAATGATGAGGACGGAGGTCTTATCCAACAGGGCATAGCCAATCTGACTAGACTCCGGGACGCCATGCAAGCGGACAATGTCACGGACACTCCTCACGGTCTGGACTGGCTCCTGTCCTCCTGGCGGAGTGTGCTCATTAATCTTGGTTTAGCCCTATTGACTGTTATGATTTTGTTTTCATGTGTATTACCTATGGTGTTTCGGGCCGTTGGTAAGATGATATCCACCCACTTTGTGTCCATTCAATGCAAAGACCCCGAGGCGGACCTGGCCGCTGTCCCACTGAACTCCGATCCTGATTATATCAGCGACTCGGACGATGACTTTGTCTAACGTTTTTCTTTCTTGTTTACCTTGTTTTTATTTTTCCACTTGTTTCGCCTACAGTTTAGGGGAAGGGTATCACAGTGAAGAGCTTTGACCACACCCTCGTAATACAAGAGGCTTGGGTGACGGCAGCCTAGCCTGCCCATCAACAACTCTTGTTTTTGCTCAGGGGTCAAGGTCAATACTCACCCACCTGAATGTGATCTCTGTAAAACTGGAGTTTCTACATTATCACGGGAGAGGAGTGTGATGGCAATCTGCTTGTGACTCGGGGACGCCAACTCACCCCCCCCCTGCTGCTCTATCCAGCTAACCTGCAGGAAGGAGCCAGTCCTTCCCGCACCGCCAGACAATGATGCAAATCACTGTCTCACCCCTGTCCCTTTCGCATCTGTATGCCTGCCTCTCTACATCCTGCATGACCATTGTCTGTCTGTTCGCACCTCCATCCCAGACGGCGCCAACGCTCCCCATGCGCCTCCTCACCGGTGGCCCCCTCCCATCTGTTGTGGGCGGGACTGGCTTTCGTGTGTGTCTTGTATACAGGAAACTCGGGGCTCTGCGCCCAGAGCTGGTACATGCTGCCTTTGTGTGTATGTGCTGGCTCTCCGCACGTGTGTATAATAAACTTACGCTCCTGATTTAAGACAAATACTTTTGGGCTTTCTCCTTGTTTTGGGGTATGTAATTCTACAACACATGTACCTCCTGTACTGGCGACCCCACTCTCTCAATGGCAAAGCGCTTTGTGATTCAGGTCTGTGAAAGGCGCTATATAGATAAAAAATGACTTATTTACTTGATTTGATTATTTTATCTCCAGTCGTCCGGACGAGTCTAGTAACAATTAAGGATAGGCCTGTTGCAAAGGATATTTTAGATATAGGTTACAGTCTAAGACAAACTTTATTTTTAGTTGCAAAAGCACTCAAAACATCATCTTTCCCATTTTACAATCAATGGAGGGAATTCTTTTCTGATTCTGCTGTTGTCAATCAAGCCAAAACTGCCAGAAATAATTGAATTGTCACTTCAATGCGAGTCAGAAAATGCATCACATCTCTGCATTGATCCCAGCACAGAGTTGTACTGGTAGCACTGTCCTCATTAAGTACTAGCAAATAACAATGCTTTACTACGTATATTTTTACACAGCCCAGATACATCTATTTGATACATTCTTGTCTGTTGTTCCTTTCTCAAAATACTCACTTTGCAGTCGTATCTTTGGTTTTTGGGAACAAGGACAGAAAAGAACAATCCAGTTTCTGTCTTTGCCTTCCCTACTTCTTGAACTCACTTCCAAATCTGCTTGTTTTTTAAAAGGTTTTTGACAGCAGCTGCAAACTTTGCCCTCAAATCTCCACACAAAGGTGATCGTGGCTTTGTTCCAGCTTGTTCCACACCGCCTATTCCTGGTTCAGACAAAACAGGGGAAGTTCCATTACTGTTATACAAGCTTTAATGTCTCGTCTCCTCTGGGATGGGACTTGTGCTGCTGCCGGAGTCGACTTTGTAGCCAACATGAGGGGAGCACAGGTCTGAGTATGTGTGTGTTCTGTAGGGAGATGAAACATGTCACAAAGGAAGCCCCTAAAGCGATCTGTCACAGCTACGAAAGTAAATATGGATCACGGAAGAACAGGAGCTGCGTCGATCTTGAAAACAGGGAATCAAAGGAGTTGCCGTTGAAAAAGGGATTGCAAATAGTTTGAGTTGATTTTGGGGGTGGACGAGTTGAAACAATAAAAAAAAACAATTGCAATAAAGGGATCAGGATGACCAATGTCCATACATGTAAAAAAAAATGTCCCTACGTGTTCTGGAACATCCCTGTCCATAGAACGTTCCTCATTGGCAAGGAATGATAAAAAAAGGGGCTGTTGATCCAGGACTGAGGCTGTAGATCCAGGAATCTGCTTGTAGATCCAGGACTGAGGCTATAGATCAAGGACTGAGGCTGTAGATCCAGGACTGAGGCTGTAGATCCAGGACTGAGGCTATAGATCAAGGACTGAGGCTGTAGATCCAGGACTGAGGCTGTAGATCCAGGACTGAGGCTATAGATCAAGGACTGAGGCTGTAGATCCAGGACTGAAGCTATAGATCAAGGACTGAGGCTGTAGAACAAGGACCAAGGGCTGTAAATCCAGGACTGAGACTGTAGATCCAGGAATCCGGTTGCAGATCCAGGACTGAGGCTGTAGAAAAAGGACTGAGGCTGTAGAAAAAGGACTGAGGCTGTAGAAATAGGACTGAGGCTATAGATCCAGGACTGAGGCTGTAGATCCAGGAATCTGGTTGTCGATCCAGGACTGAGGTTGTAGATCCAGCACTGCGGCTGTAGTTCCAGGACTGAGGCTGTGGATCCAGGATCAGTAGGTTTGTGGCGCTGGTCAGAAGAGCAATGGGCGAACTGGACATCATCATGCGGCTGAAGGGAATAAAAGCTACAGTTACTTCAAGCTGCACATGACATCTTCATCCACAAAACCCAGACTGAACTCATCTCTGATAAACATTGCAAACCCAGGTCATTCATGCACAGGGGGCTGATGGAGACGCCACAGCAGTCTGAAGACTCCAGAGAAAACCAAAACAAACAACACGCTGTTTGGAGCTGGGTACTTGCAATCAACAGCAAGAGTTGTCCAAGTTCTTCTTAAGTCGTGGTGCAAGTACCCGGGATCAGAGGGAAATGCGTTGAATGGACCATGACATCATTCAGGACATACTTTCCAACAAGTGTTCAAGTGTTTTTACACAGGGGGACATTGTGCGTTAATGAACAATAAAACTGTAAATACAGCGGATTTAGCTCATGGCAAGTTTCCATCCGTAGTCCCATGGGGCAGGGAATAAAGGCATGCATTCCACATACAGAACAGGAAAGACCACATGGCATATGTCAATGTCAATTTTATTTGTATAGCACATATACATCAACACCAGCTGCTCAAAGTGCTTCACAGGGCACGAAAGATAAAAAACTAAAGAAAACAGCATGAAATACACACACATACATGTAAAACTAAAATGGTAAAAAACTCAATTGGTGTTAAAAGCCAAGGTGTAAAAATGTGTCTTTAAACTAGACTTAAAAACTTCCCATGAAGGAGCTGCTCTGATGAACAGAGGTAGACTAACCCACAGTTTGGGGGCAGCAACAGAAAAGGTTCAGTCTCCACGAGTTTTGCAACAAGACCGAGGCGGCACTCTTGCCTCTCAGCAAGAAGGTCCTAGGTTCGAAGCCCGGTCGGACCAGGGCCTTTCTGAGTGGAGTTTGCATGTTCTCCCCGTGTCTGCGTAGGTTTCCTCCAGGTACTCCGGTTTCCCCTACCACTAAAAATATGTACAATAGGTCTGGCATGCGCTTCGTGTACTGGCAAGCCCGCTCCCATCTCTGTGTGGAGTGAGAGACAAATGCCCAAAATTAACAATTGTAAACCGCTTTGAGACTCAGATTTGCAGTGAAAAGTAAGTAAGTAAGTAAGTAAGTTTTTATTTATATACCGCCTTTTCACTGCAGATCTGAGTCTCAAAGCGGTTTACAATTGTTAATTTTGGGCATTTGTCTCTCACTCCACACAGAGATGGGAGCGGGTTCGCCAGTACAGGAAGCGCATGCCAGAACTATTGGACATATTTTTAGTGGTAGGGGAAACCGGAGTACCCGGAGGAAACCTACGCAGACACGGGGAGAACATGCAAACTCCACTCAGAAAGGCCCTGGTCTGACCGGGATTCGAACCCAGGACCTTCTTGCTGAGAGGCGAGAGTGCTATCCACTCAGCCACCGTGCCGCCCAAGGCGGTATATAAATAAAGATTACTTACTTACTTACTTACCGAGGCACGTTCAACAATAGCTGGCTTTCAGACCGCACTGATCTGACAGGAGCATACAGAGATAACAGCTCCGACAGATATACAGGGGCAAACCATTTAAACATTTAAAAACAAGCATCAGAATCTTAAAATCAACCCTGAAAGTAACAGGGAGCCAAGTGAAGCCAGCACAGGGGTGATGTGCTCTTGTTTACGTGTCCCTGTGAGTAAGCGAGCAGCAGCATTCTGCACCTGCTGAAGGCGCTTTAATGAGCCGAGGTCCAGACCACAGTACAAGGAGTTGCAGTAATCTAACCTAGAAGAAATAAAAAGGTGGATAACTCGCTCAAAGTCGGTGGGTGGGATGTAAGCCTTCACTTTGCTCAAGACCCGGAGCTGATAAAAGCTGGCTTTGATTTCTGAGTTAATTTGCTTGTCCATCCTGAAGGTGCTATCAAAAATAGCTCCTAAGTTTCTTGCAGAGGAATGGACATGAGCAGAGAGTGCACCAAGTGTATCAGTGAGCTCCACAGGGAGGCTGGAGCTAAAAACAATAATCTCAGTTTTACTCTTGTTGAGAATTAAAAAACTTTGAGCTAGCCAAGTTTTTACTTCCTGGAGACAATCAAGTAGTGTTGCAATAGACAATGAGGTGGGATTTAAAGGCAGGTAGATCTACGGGTCATCAGCATAGGCATGAAAGGAGACATTGTGTTTCTGTGGAACACCACAATTGAGGGGTGCCAGGCCAGACTTGTAGGGTCCAAAGTGGACAGAAAAACACCTGTCACCAAGATAGGACCTGAACCAGTTTAATGCAGTGCCTTTAAAACCAGCGTAGTGCTCCAAACGCGAAATTAAAAGGTTGTGATCTACAGCGTCAAAAGCAGCTGTCAAATCTAAAAGAACTAAAATGGCAGGAGAACCAGAGTCAGCTGTTAAAAGCAGATCATTAAAAACTCTGAGCAGTGCATCATCAACAATTAACATTTAAAAGTCATTCCATTGCAAAAAAAAAATAAAAAAAGCTAACATTGACTCACATAACTGTCTTCACCTGATGTAAGCAATTGGCTATAAAACAGTCTTGTTTTTCTGCTGTCTAAATTGTTACTTTGGTAGGTCACCGTGTGGCTCCTGGGAGTTTTGGCCAGTATGAAACAAATGTTATCGGTAAATGTTTCAAATTACCACCATAAATTTGAACTTCCTTGTACAGTATGTCATCCTCAGGCCTCTCTATACTGGGAGTGCTCAGAATCTCCAACTTTCTCTGCGTTTCACACGGTTGTAAAGTTCCCATCAGGCCTTGCACGCTGGCGCTGGACAGGTGTAGTCCTGGGGTTTTGCTGTGATCGCTGGGAACACAGGCGCTCTCATTAAAACCTCCATCTGGTCCAGGGGAGTGGGATCTGGGCCGGACCCCGCGGATCGACTGGAGAATGGGTCAGAGCTAATCCGGGCTCGCTAACAGGGTCCTGGTCAAGCTGGGTTACACTGCTAATGAGAGAGAGTTCACACTGTGCTGCAAACTTCCACACGATTGGGAAAGAAGTTACAAGTTTATTAAACTTTTGAGGGTCTGAAACTCAAGAAAGAAGTTGAGTCATTATTGGATACAATCGTCATTGTGTTTTATTAAATGTGGAAAGTAGTTACATTTCAGTTTAATGGGTGTCTTTTAAACACACATCGTTACCTTGCTTTAATGAATTATGAACATCAGGCTACTGACCAGGTGGATATGTGTTTATGGTGTAGGCTTACCTCCCCATTATATAATTAGTGTTAGTAGTATATTAATTCATACATCAGAATTTACAGGAGCAACTGTATAAGCATAAAGATTCATGTAGCCAACCAATGGGCGGCACGGTGGCTGAGTGGATAGCACTCTCGCCTCTCAGCAAGAAGGTCCTGGGTTCGAATCCCGGTTGGACCAGGGCCTTTCTGAGTGGAGTTTGCATGTTCTCCCTGTGTCTGTGTAGGTTTCCTCCGGGTGTTCCGGTTTCCCCTACCACTAAAAATATGTACAATAGGTCTGGCATGTGCCTTCTGTACTGGCACCCCCACTCCCAAAAATAACAATTGTAAACTGCTTTGAGACTCTGATGTGCAGTGAAAAGGCGGTATTTAAATAAAGATTACTACTACTACTACTACAAAATAAGGTTTAAACTTTCTTTTCAAGTTGAAAAGTGAACGACATGATTTTTGTTCTTCTGTGCATCCATTCCAGAGATCAACCCCCTGGACAGATATACAACATTTCTCAACTCATTATGAGTGTCTCTATTTGTGAAAAAAATCTGTTATTGTCACAAATATGGTTCAGCTGCTTCGTTACTGTTCAGATCTGTTTTATGTATTACAAGATGAAGATGGTTTTATCCTTAGGTTGTCTCAGAACATCGTTGTATGATAAATTACAATACAGAATCTTGTTGTCATCATGTGATTGTCTTACCGTTTTTTTTTTTTATCAATTTCTGGGTCACAAAGCACCAGCCCCTCACTGATCCTCCTGCAGGTGGATCAGTGAGGGGCATTATTGCTTATTTTGTCATAGTATTTACTCACCAATAGATGGACATCCGTGGCTTTATTGATTAGTTGAAAAAGAACCATGTTTCCTTTCTCTGTTTGTCCCCTGATGAAGCGTGTTACTATAATCAATAAATGCATTTCAGTGATTCAGTCAGTTTCTGTGTTTATACTCTCAGTTCCCTCCCCAAAGAGCGCCTGTTTCTCACTTCCATCAGTGCCTTGAGGTCCAGGAAGCATTCCTTTTATACCTATGTCTGGATGCTTTTCCTTTATCAAACTGTGCAATATTGGTATGACTTGAGAAATTGTAATAATCGTCATCTCACAAGAGGTCCAGCTTTCAGCACGTTTACAGATCGTTCGTTCGTTCGTTTTCCTCCGCTTTATCCGTTGCCGGGTCGCGGGGGCAGCAGTCTAAGCAGAAACGCCCAGACTTCCCTATCCACACACACTTCCTCCAGCTCGTCCGGGGGGACCCCAAGGCGTTCCCAGGCCAGCTGAGAGACATAGTCCCTCCAGCGTGTCCTGGGTCTTCCCCGGGGCCTCCTCCCAGTGGGACGTGCCCGGAACACCTCCCCAGAGAGGCCGTTTACAGATGTGTCATGATTTAGGTTTATTTCCTGTTTTTATCCCCGTTGGTTTAGTTGTACTTCCTGTTGTCTGGTTACCTGCCCCGCCCTCTTGTGGATCACCTGTGTCTCATTGGCCTTGTATTGAAACCCTGTGTGTTCCGTCGCTGTCATTCTTTGTCCGTTTTAATTTTTGTCATCAGTCCGTCTTTGGTTACTTTTTGTGTTATCACTGGATTTGAATCTTTATTTTATTTTGTGTGGAGCGACAGTAGCTCAGTTGGTAGAGCATTGGCCTTCAGGCCTGAAGGTCGTGGGTTCATTTCCCACCTCTACACCTTCTCCACCGACTCCCACTGATGACTGCTGTCGTTGTGTCCTTGGGCAAGACACTTAACCCCACTTTGCCCAAAGTCCCCACTGAAAGATCAAGGCTATGCTCACACTCAGAGCAGCCGTCCTCCTGTGGACTCACCACCTGCAGAGGGTCAGTGAGGGGCTGGTGCTATGAGACTTGGGTGGCATCTCTGATTGCCACCCCCTGACCCAGAAATTGATTAAAGGGTAGAAAATGGATGGATGGATGGATTTTATTTTGTTAAATCCATTATTTTTGCAGTTCTGTGTTTGGTGTTATTTTCCTTTTGCCTCTGTGACAGGTGAGGGCACATATAGAGCCTCTGCATTATTTTACTGACCTCATGTCCTTGCCCGGCCTGAGCTTATACCCTCCACATTACTGAATATGTCTTGGTTGTGTTGTACGTCAGTGAATCTGTGCCGTCTTAGTTACAGTAACTGCAGACTCAAAGTGACAGAAAGTATGGCGTCAGCAGGCTCCGAGGCTTTAGCCCTCAGCCCCCTGCTGCAGCACACGGACACACGGTGACTCTGCCATGTTCAACTCCACCAGGACCAATTCCATTCTCTAAAACTTTAAACCCGTCAGGCTCCAGATTGAGCGCAGAGATACATGTAAGAGTTCAAGAGAAATGGTTTTCAGTTGAAGAAGGACAATACAGCACAGTACAGCTTGGTTCAGATCTGCAGTTGTGAGATTTTAGATGCTGCAAAAAAAGTTTCAGGTCGGTGCTGAGAAGAGATGACCGTGACCACTGAGAGCAGGAAGTAGATAGAAAATGGAGAAGCTGACACACAAACGGTTGGAGCCGGTTGTCTACAACTATTCCCAAAATGTTTTCACACACTTTGAATTACATCTTAAAGCTAGGTTATGTAACTTGATTGTTTCATGAATACTAGCCTACCTGCTTTAAAACCCAGTGGGAAAAAGTGAGAAACCTCGGGGAGACGCATAGTTTGGGCTATAGATCCAGGACCTAAGCTACAGAACGTGGACCAGTGGCTGTTGAACGTGGACCGACAATGGGACAACGGGTGAATAGGTATTTTCATCTTATTAGAAAACACATACCTTTTGCAAACTCAAAAGAAACAGTCCTGTTGTGAGTAAATATTTGATGCTTGGAGCTGATTGGTCGGACCCTAATCTGTCAAGAGGCATTAACAAAACATGCTCCTTTCAAATATGTCTTTAACTGTTAACAATAGTTCAGCCGAGATATTTGGATGTCTCAATTATCTTTACAGCCCCTAAATCTTGTTATTGTTTTCATTTCGATGTCCCGCCCTCCACCGCTTTATCAATTAGAAAGTCTGTGATCCGAGTTGCCAGAATTCACAGCGTCAAGCTAATCTCACTGATAAAGTTCCATGTGGCCGGAGATCAAAACAAGCAATAAAACCAGGATTTCTATCTTTGTGAAAAAGTCTTGATTATAGATATGTTGTTGACAAAACCTTTTATTCAGATATTATGGTCCCGGCTGGATTCGTCTGCATATCTGGCAACCTGAGTCAGGGAGAGTGAAGTACCACTTTTGGCCAGATTTTTGCATACTGCTCCTTTAAGTCTTAAGACCCATTTTTATGCTTTGGCTTTTAACACTGCGTGAGTTGTATGGTCCTTTTATATAATTGTATCTTTTTATTGTTATTTTTATATTTATACATATACTGTATGCACGCACAGTTTGTCTTTTTTAAATGTTTTAATTATTTTACTATTTTACTATGGATTTGTTTTAGATTTAGTATTTTATTGTGCAACACTTTGGAAACTAAATGTGCTATATAGATAAAGTGGATTGGATGAATACTGTTTTGAGGGCTATATAAACAATGAATGGTTATAAATATAAATTCCAACTTAATCTCAAGCATTTGTCTTTCAAATTGTTATTTTAAATGGCTTTTTTAAAATAATATTGATATAAAAATACTTCGGATTCTGCTTAAGATTGTCCAAAGTAGTGCAATCAGTACAGAGCTTCAATGCACCACAGATTGGGAAACAATAGGAAAATGTTCATGAGGATTTCACAGATAAACTCTTTCACTATAGTTCAAAATTATATATATTTTGTTTATAACTATTGGGAGTAATAACGGGACTTATTGGGACTATAATGGGAGTAATATACCATTTTGAAACTAAAAACAGGCTTCAAAAGAGACGTCACAACAGGACAAAAAGTCACAGCGACAACAAAAGAAACTATCAAGTCTCATCCAAACAACATTACGTGATTGTCAGAACATGGTCATTATCCCATTGTGTCCATAAGGCTCTCACGTCTCCGCTGATGGTGGGACCCCAGCTCTGCTCCTGTTTCATGTGGGATAATGCTCCAGCCATTTACACCTCATCCTCCGCTCCTCCTTTTTAGACACTCTTTGAAGCCGAGTCACAGGTCCTTCACTTCAAAGTGCAGAAGAGAACAGGTCTGATCCAAACGGGAGGTAACCGGAGGCTGAGGATGAAGCAGAAATGTTGATGGAGAAAAGTGACGATGGGAAAATTATGGGAAACAAAGCTGTTGAGACCAAAGCAGGAAAAACCATTGCTTCCCACAGATACGAAAGTAAAAGTTATGTTCCATGTAATATTTAGGGTTTTATGCAGCGTTGTAACTGCGATGGTACAGTCGTGAATGTTAGCTTAGGGTTTGGCAAGTAGTTTAAACACTTAAAAATTAATCTACTTTGTTGTGAATAATATGAATGATTGGAATGTGTGAGAAATGGAGGAATAAGTCGTAGACCAGTGGGGGAGGGTCCCAGCTCAAAAGTGGCCAAAATGACGTGCGCTGACATGCTTGCAATACCACCCCGGGCCGATGGGGGTGGACCCAGAAGTAGAATTAGCCAATGCTAACATATAGCATTGGCAGACCTCTCAAAAACGTCTTTACAGGATGGACCAAAAGTTGGCTCTTGGCCCAAATGTGTGTCAATGCTGAGGGGGGTGGATTTTTTTGGACCACTCTAGTTTACTTGCTGTGAATTTTTGAAGTCTCTTGTTCAAATGCGCCGGCTGACGAATGCGCAGATGCGTTTTTTCACAATGTTCTTGTGGGCGGGACCACTCGCGGCCATTTTGGATAGCTCCAGTAGAGCACATTTTTTGGCCCATTAGTTAGAACGGCAGAGATAGGCGTGACTCTGTACATTAATATATACAGTCTATGGTCGTGACTGCTGAAAATACTGAAAAAACACATTTTAAACCACAAACAATGTATCTAACTAATAACATCCTATATTTGCTTTCAAAACATTTTGCTCCAATCACTAGGTTGTACATCATGTACTGTATTTTTGGCTTTTGTTCCATCTTGAGATCAGTTTTTTCAGACAGGAAAGTGAACTATCCAAAACTGCAGAAGCATAACCTGGTCAGATTTGTTCAAAACAGTTAACTTTTAAAGGAAATCTGTTGAGACAATCCAAGCATTTATAATGTATGGGAAAAAGTCAGTTACCCCAGCTATAAATTCAAGTATCCAGTTTATGCTTGTGACAACAATAGAGCACACATTGAAACAGGGAGACATAAGCATTCTACTTAAGACAAAAGCTGCCTCTCTTAGAACACGTATGATATGATTTTGTTTGCGGTCCTTAGGCTGATGGCAGAGATTGTATTGTTTGACGTGCCGTGTGACGTCTTTGGTGAAATTTTTCCTCAGAAATATGGAGATGCAGCCACTGTCTCTTGTAGGAACATCTAAAAAATGTCCTCTCTGGGGCCATGGCTAAAGTAACTATGTCGGTCAGCTGTGTATTTGGGAGAAAGATATACATGTTTTTTGAGCTTGAAACGTCCCATGACATAGTATATACTCTCTGTCATAGAACTAGTGTGTATTCTCGTGCCTTGCTATGTGAAAGCCAAACACCCTAAATGACAAACGTAATCTAGCAATGAAAACAACACAACTATAAGACATGTCAAGAAGAAAACACAGACAACTCCTCAGTACTTTTCTATTCTAACTTTTTGTCCATACACAGCGGCACTTCTAATCTCTTCCCATGGCTGGACTTCTTCTCTTCCTGCATTGATTTTGCCGTCATAAGCTGCGTGGCAGATACCGATCGAGGCCTAATCATGGGCATTATCGCAGTGGCCTTCCCTATCTGCTCCTCCACCTCCTGGGGCTGTCCACTGAAGCCGCTCCCCTCCACACCTCCGCAATCTCCCTTTGACAGCCGCTGAATAAATGCCCTTTCCTCCTTATTTTCTCTTCATTGTCTTTTAACCCTGATGGGATGTGTTCATTGTGGTCATATATTGATTTCTGGGAAAAATCCTTCAAAGTGCTTGCCCTTCCAACTTAAATTACTCTTCTCCTCCTCGACACTTTTTGCAGTATTATTCTGCAGCTTTTATGACTGAGATTTGATATTTAAGTGAGTAGGTATCAGCAAAAGAGGCGAGCAATTTACTTGTCATAACGTATTATCGTGTGGTTTGAGACTTGACTGGGTGAGCTGAGGCTAAGTATGGATGTGAGCTTTTACTTTATTGCATAAAATACACTATAAAAGCCTTTTCAAACTGCAGAGCCAGGTTTTTTGACCTGCGGAGAAATGCTGTGTCAAGCCAAGACAACAGTGGGACAGGTTATAATCGGTCAATATAATCGGCCATTGAGAAATTATCAAAATAATCGTCAAAATAAACTTCAGACTTGCAAAATCAGTCTTTTGAAGCCAGTGCACCAAGGACACCAAGGAGGGAATCACATTATAATGGACTACAAACGAGGACATATACTGTAAATATATATTTTCTCAGTGGGAATGAGTCTTAACATACATGGGGCCCAAAGTTGATTTTTGATAAAAAAAAAACTTAAATCTTCATTTGGAACTTGTTCAAATAATTGAAGAAGGGTGGAACAGACGCTCTGTTCCTGCACAATCTCCAAGTCAACATGGAAATGAAGAAAAAGACTTAAACTTGGTCGGTATTCCTCTGTGCATGAATACTACCCAACAATATTTCACAAACGTGGCTGAGCCTGAAACTCTGAGCCTTGTAGTTACTGATCACAGCTATAGGAGTGGACAAGTTTTAGCATCTGTCAAGTGTTTTATGCTAATCCTCTTCTTGTTACCTCAGCGTCTCTCACTCCTCTTTCGCTAGAGTCGCTCTGATCCTCGGCAGGCCCAGGTGACGTGTCTTTGGTTAAGTGCTTAGGATGGATTAGGAGAGAAGGATGAGGAGGAGAGGAAACATCGCTATCTGGGCTTCCTTCATCTTAACCTCGCACGGAGAACAGGTGCCATCCAGCTGCGTAGATTAACTGAATTTCAACATGGAGGATTTATCTTGTCTTTTACCTGTTTTACGCTGTTTTCAGGTGTCATCAACGTCTTTGCTTTGGCGTCACCCTCTGGAGACCCTCATTTTGAAGGATTAAGGGACTATTATATGATTCAGTTAATACGGCAGTGTTCAAAAGATTGCGGTCAAAGAGTCACTATGTCTGATAGCAGGATGACATTGGACGAGTTTGTAGAAGCTCGGACCGAAATTTATGTCCATAGAATTATCATAAACGTAACAAAAATCAATTGAATGTATTTAGTCAATTCTTCATCAATTACCCAACACAGATCAGAGAATCAAATACTGGAACCATAGTATTTGATCCATAGGGGGCAGATGTCCAAAGTCCATAAATGTTGTAGAAAATCAAGTGCAGGGGTGTCAATTATATGGCCCGCGGGCCAAATCCGGCCCGCCAAGAGATTTGATACGGTCCATCAAATCACGCTGCCATATTGGATTACTTGTTGCGAACGTGATCTCTCTCTCGTTTCCAGCCCATAGATTGTTATCATAGCTAAAAAATTCACCAATTTCAGACATTTTGAAGTCAAAGATTTTTTCATGTAACAAAAAAGTAATGCATATTTGTCTGGTGTGGAGCTTCTGAATGTAGAGAAGGCCAAATACCTGGGGCACGTCATCAGGAGTGACCTCAGTGAAGACGATGACATTCAGAGGCAGTACTGTAAGCTGTATGGACAGGCTAACACTTAAGCAAGGAGATTTCACATGAAAATAACTTTGTTTAAAGCCTTCTGCACACCTCTCGATACTGCCAGCTCACTGTTTGTTCTTAATAATGTCCCCACTCTGAATGCTCTGGTCAGACCATGTAGCTCTATAGTCAGTCGGATGTGTTTACATCTAAAACCACAAGAAAAAAATTCATTGCTTTTTTGTTAAATGAAAACATCTTTACCTTACCTTCAAAATGTCTGAAATTGGTGATTTTTTTAGCTATTAAAACAATCTATTGGCTGGAAACAAGGGAGAGAGATCACGTTTGCAACAAGTAATCCAATGAGGCAGCGTGGTTTGATGCCCACCTTTTTGACAAAACTACCCACAATGCCATGCGGTCGATCCGGAAGCTCGGAACTCTTGATGCATGTATTGCTGAGGACACAATCAGCGCTCCTGCTGCTGCTGTTGTTGCTGTTGTTGCTGGTGCTGTTGTTGCTGGTGCTTTTGCTGATGCGTTGGACTGGTCCTGCGCTCGCAGTCTGGTACCGATGGTAAAGGCAGGTGTTTTGACAAAGCCGCAAATGGAGGTGATTATTTTTGGACATTTGACTGTATTTAACACAGAGACACTGCTGCAGTCGTTAAATATGGATCACGTTATGGAAGTTGTTTTGTTCATTTCAACTGAATTATGGTCAGTGTGATGCTTTCTCTGTGATAATAACATAACCATGGACTTCATAACCACACTGAAGATGGTTAAGCTGAGGTGCTGTGTTTAAGTGCTTTTTTATATCGATCTACTGTACCTTTGTTAAAGCTATCTACTGGACTTATGTAATTTTGTGAGCAAGTGTTCCCTGTTATAAGCCTTAATAAAACAAAGTTGCACTCTAAGCTAACACATTAAAAGATATATTTTTGTGTTTAAAATAAATGTGTTTAAAAGTTGGACTTTGTACTGTTTTTGGGTGTTATTGTAAAGAATTTTCTGGTCCGGCCCAGTTGGGATCCAAGTAGGTTGTAATTGGCCCCCGGACCAAAATGAGTTTGACACCTCTGGTCAAGTGTCCTGGATCATCAGCAGTCCTTAGATCCAGCTGCATTCGGCAAAGAAACACTGGGTGAAAATGAGAAGCCAGTACGTGTGTGATGAAACTCGCATGGCGTCGTGGCAGGAGCTCTGGTGTGTGCTGTCCTGGTGCAATGAGGTCGTCTTGCACAGTTTTTCCAATGTGGTTTTACTGCAACTGACAAAAAACAATCTTGTTTCTTGAAATTGTTTGAGTGAGTGAATGGTTAGCTTAACGGTTGAGAATCCTCTTTATCCTGGCCGTTCAATACTACACGTTTTTACTACTGTATTTGTATGTTGATCCACATCTTTTGATAGGGGTTGGAACTAGGATTTAGAGAAGAGTGGTTTGACAGTTATCTCCCAAAATTAGAATAATACAAACACAAATGAGCAATAAAACCCCATTGTTTTTCCATGTATTTTTTACACAAATATTATGCATTACCTTTGGCTATTCAAGATTAATACAGAGACTTTCTTCTTACGTTTATCAGAAAACTAGAGAAAATCATGTGATATATTTTCTCACATATTACACATATCTGTGGTTTCAAAGTCAGCTCTAACATACAGTCTTAAGATATCAACTCATCACCGAGCAAACACGGCTGACCTATTGCACCATGACTTCATAAATGTTACAAAACCCTAATATTATGGTCGCTTTAGTTTATTCTTCTGCAACCGAACCCTCCAGGGAGTTTCACTTTGCAGGATTAAAGACTCTGATATGATTCATGTCGAACATCTAACTCATCCAAGGCCGCTTTGGGGACCACAGCTCCATCTCGGGGGACTCCAGGACTGAGAAAATATGTGATTTAAGACAGTTTCCTCACCGTGTTGTTAGCAGTGCTTCTCCCTGGGTAGTGCGAATGAGGAAAGTCGCATGGTCCCCGGTGAGATCTCTGCTTCTTCCTGCCCACGCTCCACTCAGACTTGTGCCGATGGGAGAGAGATGATCCTCGGTGCTGCGTTTAGCTACTGGCGAATCTAACACAAAAACCAGCCTTTCAAAGTTAAACAAATCACCCTTGGGTCTGGTGTCTGCTCTCATGTGGAGCAGAATGTGTTGTGTGGAGAAGGTGCAAACAGCTGGGCCTGATACTGGACAAAGAGCTGGACCTAACCCCGGGAGAACACTGCTCACAAATGCAGAGGGAAAGTGAGGACAATTAGTCTTCTGAGTGCAGTTCAAAGCTGGTAATTCATTATATTGAGTGCAACCAGTTTCTCTTGAATAGAGTGTTGGCTGCGTATGAGGATAAACATGTATGGAATGACAGTAGCAGCCTCTAACCAGGTCAAACTTTCATAAAGGTTACATTATGTCCTCGAAGGGAAGACACAATGTTCTTTTTGTTAGTAAGCTGGAACATGACCGGTACAAAAAAAACCCCAAAAGCACTCTGAAAGGCAAGATTTATGCAATACGTTCAAAACAAATGTGTATGAAGTATGTGTATGGATATTATACAAGTTCTGCTCTCTCTGTGATAAAGAGTGTCAGCACAGACATAACTGGGCTCAGTGGGACTACAACATGGCACGATAAATGATGCCAGGTCGCAAATGTAAACATGCCCAGCAGAGGATGCACTTCCAGCGGCAGCTCAGGAAAGCCAAGCTGCCTGCACAGATGTTGGTGCAGTTCTACACGGCCATCATCAAGTCCATCCTCACCTCCTCCATCACCGTGTGGTTCGCTGGAGCCACAGTCAGGGACAAACAGAGACTACAGCGCATTGTGAGCTCTGCAGAGGAAGTGATCGGCCGCAGCCTTCCATCGCTGCAAGACCTGTACGTTGCCCGAGCTCGAGGCCGGGCTGGTTGTATCACAGCCGACCCCTCTCACCCTGCACATGGACTGTTCCAACCTCTCCCCATTCCATTCGGACCAGAACCTCCCGCCATGAGAACAATTTCTTCCCCTCTGCTGTTGGACTCACTTCAAAACCTTTATAGTCACTTTAGTGCCCTTTAAAAATTTGCCTTACTGCAATTCATGAAGTCACATTACTGCCTTTTATAAAGTAACTTTACTGCCCTTTATAAAGTCACTTCTTAATGTATATTGTCTGCACTTGTATATAGTAATAATCGTAATAATTTTACTTTTTAATTTTTTACATTACAGAATTTGTTTTCTTTCTTTACTCGTGCCAAAGATATCTCCTGGTCTGTGACTTCCTGTTACTTACATGGCAATACAAATTATTCTGATTCTTATTGATTGCGGCAAGTATTAATGAGCTAAAAACAGCAACAAAAATCATTGCACTTCTAGGAGGCCAAATGAGAATGTTGAGTTTATGGGTAGTAATGAATGATACATTTATTCTTCCCAGTTTATGGAAAAGACATGGACTCTGTGTAAGTTTGGATCATGAACAATGATGTAACACAAATGTCTAAAAAGAAATGTTCCAGTGTGTCTTATTCTTCAACATTTTTTGAAAATCAGACTTGAAAAGTCCTGCTTCTCCCTCTGGTGGTTGTATAGGTAGTTCCAGTCAGAAAGACTTTATGACACATTACTTGTTTCAGCATACATTTTCAGCTACAGTATGTAGATTCACATTCTAAAATAACAAATTAAAAACAAAATTGTCTCATTACAATTTGAATAGCCAAAAATAATGAATAATATTTTTCTTTATGTAGTAATTTACCAACCATTTTTACCGACCATACAGATTTTTTTCCTCAAATAACAAAAAAAAATGTTTTCACTTAATGTTGTTATTTAATGATTTGTAAATGCTGCTAAATGCCCCCACATCCGCAGCATATGGGGCATGTAAGTTCTGAAGTCGTGAAAGTCGTGGAACACCATCTGCCGCTGCTTCTCGCCAACATTAGGAGGAGGAGCTGAGTCAACCACCGCCAACAATGTAACACCAGTGTTTTCATCACGAGACGACTTTTAAAGAGCGAAGCTGCGAGTGACTCATCTTTCTATTGTGCACCTCACAACTTTTCCAGTCGTTCTTGTCTTAATAGAGAAGCCATTGATTTGATTAAACCACATACAGTACATAATACATTGTGTTTGTCTCAACAGAAATGAAAAGTTTGCAAATTCACTCAATCTTCAACTTTTTAGAAAACATTTTATATTCTTGAAGGACAGGGACTAGTTAGTACTGTGATGGGAGACCTCTGGAAACACCAGGTGGCGTCATTCCATAAAGGGCAACAAGGTGGATAGCGTCCTCTCTTCTTTGCAAGAAGGTCCTGGGTTCAAATCCTGGTCAGAATTTGAACAAAATAATAAATAATAATACAAAAAATGCATTGATTTTATATAGAACTGAACATGGGGAGGCTGCTTTTCAGATTCATGCTGCTAAAATCTGGAATAATCTCCCTGAAGATGTGAGACAGACAATGTTTAAAACCAGGTTAAAAACAGTTCTGTTTAGCTGTGCTACAACTGAGGGATTTTATATTTTTATCTTCCTTTTTAATGTTCTGTGATTATTTATGATTTTAATTAGTGCTGTCCAACGATTAAAATATTTAATCGCGATTAATTGCATGAATTTCATAGTTAACTCGCGATTAATCGCAAATTAGTCACACATTTGTATCTATTCTTTATGTCCCTTGAATTAATTAAAATAAAATAAAAATAATAAAATAAAATTAATAATAATAATAAAATAAAATAAAAAATGAATGAATAAGTAGATAAATATAATAATAACATGAATAATATGTGCATATGTGCATATAATGATAATACACAAGTCAGGGTAAGCGAAAGCTTATTTTAATGCATGACACGTTTAGTTAAGAAAAACACTTGGGAAAAAGGAACAAAATAAGAGAGGGAATGGGCCGGGCGTGGGCCCCCTCCCCCCTTTTTGGGGTGGGGGCCTGCTTGGGGGTCTGTGTGTGTGTCGGATTTGGTTTTGATGTTGGCTGGGTTCCGCTTAGCTTGGTGAAACTCAGGCGGGCAGACTTTATATCTTATCTTATCTGTGGGGTGTATGTGTGTGCGTGTGGAGTGTGTGTGTTTATGGGTGTGCACTGGTTTTCATATATTTATGGGGACGAAAAAATGTATACACAGTCACCTCATGGGGACCGTATGCGGTATGGGGACCCAAAATCAGGTCCCCATGAGGAAAACAGTTAAAAAGCAATACATGAGCTGCTCTGAATGTTCCAATGCAGTTTTTAGCAATGGCCCAAAAAGCATGCTTTTTGATCACTGTGTATGTGTAAATTGTGCTCAGTAGCTCCCCCACATGGTTTTAGCTGGTATTGCACTCACTGCTTCACACACACATTTGCATACTCTCCGCCCACTTCCTGGTCCCCGAATGGATGGATTTTCACAGCGAAAGGGTGTAACAGGTGGTAATTCAAGGAGTCATCAGAAGATGCCAAGAAGATGGCAGCAAAAGAAGTGCGAGCAGAATTAGAACACAAGGTAAACAGTTTTGCATGAATAAACAAGTATTGAGTTAAGTGTAGCCTTGTATTTTGATTTTATTTCACAGTAGAGTTGCATGCAACTCAGTATAAGGAGCTTATGTAAAGTAAAGGATTACTTTTTAAGCATGAATATTTGTATTCACTATAACTCATATTTGACCATAAAATTGTGTTAGCTAAAATTTCTCACATAGACTGATTGCAACATAATGTTTCGCTAGATTCAGTATCTAGTATAATATGTAGTATAGGAACATGTAATTCAGTTACTGTATAGAAACGAAAGGACTTTTCTTTATTTCTTTGTTGTTGTTGTTATTGTTAAAGAATACAAATTACAAGCAGTATTAAACCAAAAGCAGGACAAGATAGCAGGGTAGCAGATTAGTTCAAATCATTACAGAAACTAATTGACAACTACATATTTTTGCTGTATTTTCACATTATGATCGCATTTAATTATGAAGGAGTTAATGAAAAATGAACTAATTGCTTTGGTAAGGTAGTGCATGAGCAGAGTGATTCTAATCAGTGGCGTTTTGTCCCAGATGCAAAGGGAAGCATGGC